>VZTU01035013.1:71896-100921 GCA_013400835.1 Zapornia atra
GGTGAGCTCGGCAGGGGCCATCCCCGAAGGGGCTCCGGGCCGCCAGCGCCTCCGCTCCGGAGCGGTGTGGCCGGCCGCTGGCATCACCCCACCTGGAAAAGCGCCTCTCCCCGTTCGTGGGGTTCTTCCTAGCCCTCCCGCCCAAGCCCCCGTGATTGAAATAAGATCCAAAGAAGCAGGAGGGAGCGGGGAAGCGGCAATTCGGGGAAAACAAAGAGGCTGTCCAAGAAACTGCTGCTGGGCAGGACCTTTTGAGGTCCTCGAAAGCTGGGAAAGGCTTGACTGTGCCATCACCGAGCCTGGCCCTGCTCCATCAGGTGTCCATGGGGGCACTGGAGGAGTCCGGCTCCCAGCCCGGCACGAAGCAGCGGCCGGTTCCGGCTCAGGGTGTGTAGTCACACGCAGCCAGCAGCAGGGCCACGGCGTCCAGTTCCGATCACTGCTGCGCTTTGCAACCAGGCTAATTTGTGATGTGGTTTCCATGTGTCGTTTGGGTTTTGTGGGGTTTTTTGTCTGGGGTTCTTTGGAGGAGGGGTTGCACTTGATACTGATTTTTATATTAAGAAATACCCTGTTGCTAGCAGGATACCCTCATGAATCATCAGGGGAGCTTCCATTCTCGGCCAGGCATTGTGCTGCTGTCTCCTTGAGATAGCAGCAACAATGACATCTGGCTTCAGAGCAAGGCAGCTTTTCCAGGAGGTGTCAAGTCCAATGTCAAAGCCAAGCCATGCCGAGAAGTTTCATCCAGTCTGGCTTGAGCTGGCTGTCTTCCTCTTACAACTCAGAAAGTTGCCATTTGTTGTGCTCCTTGTGATCCAGAGAAAATTGGGAGGAAGCTAAGTTGCATCATTCTCCAGTTCCATATGAAGATGGAGGGAGCATCTGACCCATATGTGTCCCTAAGCGGAAAGAATATTAGTAGGGCATGGCTCCTGTGAAACTCAGTTGGGGTTGTTTTGGCTGCAGCAGGAGCCTTATCTCAGAAAGTGGAGGTTATCTCTGCCTCTGTGAGGTGCCAGGTGAAGTTTTGAAACAGCAGGACAGAGGATTACAGTCATTTCATATCAAATGACACTAAAAGGAGAACTAGTGAAAAGGAAAATCCCTATTTTGAATTTAAAACTCACTGGAACCATAGTTTGATGGCAAAGCAGCTCCCACAGCAGAAGGAAGAGTATAGTTTATTTATCTTGCTTGCTGTTTCCACATTTCTCTTGGAACATAAAGGGAAATGGAGGCTGCTTACAGAGAACTAGATGATGAAACTTCTCTAGACAACCATGTCAAAGCTGGAATGACAGAAAAACCACCCAAACTTGTAGGATATGCCATGCCTAATAACACGGGGCCTTGGCCAAAGCTGAAGCTGCAGCAAGCACAAACAAAACCAAAATAATTTGCCCATGCCATATGCTGTACTTCAAAATACCCTTAGAAATGTCTGAAATATCAGCTTATGCAGGATTTGACTGCCCACTCACATGAAGCTGATGACTCACGACCGTACTTCACTGCCCACTTACCAAGCGCTGTAATGCCTGTGGAGTAAATGACTCATGCCTCCGTCAACATCGGATCCTGCATCGCATCTAGGTACAGAGCAAGGAGCGCATTTTTGTAGAAAATGTCCCCTTTTTCCTTTCTACCCGGAAACAACTAAGGGTTTGAATCAGTATCCCCAGAAGAGGCTGGCAGAGGCCAGTGCCACAGGAATACAGCTGCATTCATTCTCCCTCCGCACAGAAGGCTGAATTTCCAAGTGCCTTCCTAGGGATCTCTGGAAGTCATCTGTCTTCTTGCTCTGTTTTAAACCATCCCAGACATATATGAGCATGGGTCTTCTTTCTAAGAGCACTCAGAAATGCCCACAGATACCAGCTACTACCCAAATAACTAGGATATAACAGGACTGTCAAACATCATTTGAGCACCATCTCATCTCTTCTCTTCTTCCTGAATATCTGTCCTCCAGGTACACCAGTCTTTGTCCCACCAGCCTGGCAGACCACTGTCAAGGCCCTGGTAGAGGCTGAGCACATGCTTTCTCTGATGTTGCTTCTACTGCATTAGCAAAGTCACCATGACTGCACACTCGCCTTATAAGTCTACTTCCCACCAACCTCCACTACACTCAAATCTACCTTCCCAGAGCTTGTTCAGGTAATTTACAACTCTTTGCTGAGGTTAATGTTACAGACATAGTTTAAAAGGTTTCTGGTGCCTAAATTTTGCTTATATACCTGAGTGATCCAGAGTCAAATCACCTAAACTCCTCGGTGTCTCCATCTCTCAGCATATAGAGATGATCCTGCAAGTTCCCACTGTGACTGCACATGTTGTGAGCACAACACCATGTCCTTCCAGTCTGGGGAGCAATTCGTGCACCTCGTTTTCTCCTATGGTGTAATCTAGACTTAGTCAGGCAAGCCCTTAGATTCTGCCTGCATCCCTAAGGGGGTTGATCCAGCAGATCTTCTCCGAGTATTTACCCTTAATACTGAGCTCATGGGAGGAGAAGGAAATGTTGGCACTGATTTAGTTACAAAGAACAGGAAAAGTGCAGTCTCTTCATAGCAGCAGAGTGATTAGAGCACTTACCCAACAGTGGGAGAGATGGAATTTTCTCAAAGAACCAAAGCCATTGTATTCACATCCCAGGAAGGTTTCTTAACTACTGCCCTTCACTGGGGTCAAGGAAGGAAGCAATGTCCAAGTGAGCCACTGTGCAGACAGGAATGCAACACACAGAGGTTAAAGAATATCGGAAAGGGATGCTGGTCAGATGGTAACAGCACATGTCTAAGGAAGGAAGAGGATCACTGGGGGAAAGGAGATTCCAGGTGGTAGTTCATTTTTATTTTTCCATAGGAAGAAAAGATGTGGGACGAATTTCAAACTGTTCAGGAGAAAACAGCAATCGTAGGAGAAAGATTTCCCCACAAATGGACTTCATTCATTTGAAGTATTAGAAACTTTGTCATTAAACTTAAGCTACACGTTGAGCTTATAATTTTCCCTATACCTCTAATTTGTAGTCAAACCTAAGGGTAATCATAGCAATCACAATGTATCTTATCTTAAGGCCTGTGCCGTGATAGCAGTATCCTAAGCAATGGCATGTGGCTTTGATGGCATTACATGTTGTGTCATTTCTTTCCTTTTTTGAAACTGGAGCTTTACATCTGCTGCATACCACAAGATCATCTTGCTTTCTTGTATGCTCCCTGATGGACTCAGAGGCCTCCCTAGGGTGAAACACTTCTCTGGAGTTGGGTGACAGCCAAGTTTATTAATTTCAGCGAAGCTACAGTGATTCATAGCAATGCATTATTTACTGCTGCCGTAGTGTCTAGGAGTGCCGGGCCCAGGCCTGTGCTTTACCTCACCAGAACAGTAAAATTTCTACCCAAAGACTTCAGATGAAGAGTCAGACAGTGACAGGTTGGGATCTGATACACCATTCTCACAGCCAGCAGAACGGGCATCAAGGCATGGGTGCACTGGTACCATTAATGGGCTCTCTTGGCCTTCTGCTGGAACTCTGGCCTAAACCAAGTGATTTAGCCACTGCTTAGCTCCATGCTGCCAGCACCGAGTTCAAAAATATGACAGGAGGTCCGACAGTATTTTGTCCTTAAATAACCTCCCACACATTCCTGCTTCAAACAAGAAAGATAGCATGACAACTCCAGCACACGGCAACATCATTCATCACGAAAGAATGCAAGCACATAGCACATGGGGAAAATGTGTATTATAAATACAGCTGGAGTGCATTCCGTGACAATTTGAGAGAAATGTCAGTTATATTTGTTTTTCCAACTGTTTGTAAGATTTTCTTGAACACTTATTACAGCAATGAGCCCCATATACACAGATCATTAACATGCAGCATCTCATACCTTTTAAAAGTGTTGAGGTCCCATCCACCCCTCACTGAACTTATGGGCCTTTCCTTGATTTTTCTAGGATTTAACTACTGAGTAGTGCAGTAGTTAAAGCATATCTTGTATTGATTTTACAAGTTAAAGGAACTATTATATTCCCCAAAACTGGCATGCCAGAGATTCTCAACCAATTATTTCTGTATTTGGTCAATCAGTTCTGTTTGAGCTTGAGCAGTCCTTTCAAAAAGATAAAACAAATATAAAAACTTGCTAGCCTTATGAAGAGGGAAATCATAGAATCATAGATATGTTAGGTTGGAAGAGGCCTTTAAAGGTCTAGTCCAACCTCACTGCAGTAAGCAAGGGCATTTTTCTAGATAAACACAACCTACCAAGCTAAATAATGCCTTATTTTTTAATATTTTTTTTTTTACTTTCTCTTTTTGTGGATGCACCATATTTTTAGTTTAAACAAGACAAAAACCATTTTGGGAGCACTGGGATTATCATGTATTTTGCTGTTACACTGAAATGAATCTGCTCTCAGAAATGAGGGCAATGAGGATGGTGAAGGGTCTGGAGGGGAAGACATAAGGAGAGGCTGAAGTCCCTTGGTTTGTTCAGCCTGGAGAAGGGGAGGCTGGGGGGAGACCTCATCACAGTCTGTGGCTTCCTGACGAGGGGGAGCAAAGGACAGGGGGCTGACCTCCTCTCTTTGGTGACCAGGGGTAGAACCCAAGGGAATGGCATGAAGCTGCAACAGGGGAGGTTTATGTTGGATGTTAGGAAGAGGTTCTTTACTCAGAGGGTGGTCGGACACTGGAACAGGCTCCCCAGGGAAGGGGTCACATCACCGAGCTTGGCTGAGTTCAGAAAGCGTCTGGACAATGCCCTCAGTCCCATGGTGTGACTTGGCTGGCCCTCTGTGAAGGCAGGAATTGGACTCAATGATCCTTATGGGTCCTTTCCAATCCAGTATAGTTTACGATCCTATGATCCATTTTCTCTTTAGTTTCATATACCTTAATATCAAGTCACCTTTTTACCCTTTTTCCAGTTAACTGAGTAAATATACTGTGCTTTTAGTTCTTAATCCGAGACAAGGTTTCCAGAGTTGGAAGGATTTTGGTAGACTTAATCTTCCCTTCTGAAGAGGAAACTCCATCTCTTTATACAACAGTACAAAGCCACGCTTACTAATATAGGTAGGAGTACAAGTATCTTAATAGATTGCAGGATACTCCTCTGTTTATATGCCAAGTTACTGCATTTGCCAATTTAGCTACAACACTGCACCGGAGATTATTAATGCTTCCAGACCGTGAATAAAAGGAATTGAACAGAGCTGGCATGGAAAAAAAGTTATTGAGCAATCACACTAACACACTATCACTGAATAACAATATGCACTTAATAAAAAAGTTATACCCTTCAAAGGGAGGCCAGGGCTTTAGTGAAATCATTAATAACTAAGTCTTGGAAAAGTCTGTGAAATAAGTGAAGAGTGGGTAAGAAATGCTTCCTATCAGTGCAGTCAGTTCTCAGGTAGAGGAGGAGAGCTGGTTTAAGGCTCTTATTTAAGACAAGAAATAAAACATTCCTTTACATCTCTGGTAGCTTGCATCCCAAGGTGGCATAGTGCATGCTAACATTGTGCCTGGGCATTCTAATTCGGCACTGGAACACAAAGGGCAGTGCCAAATAATCTGCAGTGTCCAGGTTTCTCAGGGGTTGCTGATCGAAATCACATCAGTCCTGGTTAACTGAAAGAATTTAAACAATTACAGTACAAACTTCAGCTCTCATAGTTTACAGAAGATAGTTTACAGAAGCTGTTGAAGTCTACAGTACAGCATCCAACAACATGCTTATGCAAACATCATAAATATCAACATTGAATAAACACTCATAATTCCTCAATTCTTGGAAAAAAAATTCTCTTTGGAAGAGTGTAAAGTTAAAAGCATCAGGACTGCAGATTCAAGAAGCCGGCACATTCCTCCACGTTAACTCTGCCAAACTGATGTTTGCACTCTTATTACAATGTTAGCAGGGCAGGAAAAAAAAATGGAAACACAAGGGAAAAGGTGGCACAAAGCTAACAGAGGAGCTCTGAGGCCTAAAGCTGACTTTTATCCATGATCAACAAAAGTAAAATCAGGAAAGCACCTTTGATACATTAATATAAATATGAGAAAATTTTGGTCAGATATCCCAGATACTAGATATTGGAGATTCCCACTTGAGGAAGAATTCATTCTTTGTCTGTTCACATTGTCATACCTCAGACTCCTCTTACAGAAATGCTTTGGCCAACTTTATTACTCTTCTTGAATCTGGACTTACATTTTTCTTTGCAAAACTTGCTCAAATCAATTGTGTAGATTGCTTCCATGGAAGGTGGAAATGTAGAGACATAGCTGTCTCTACATTTGAGAAAGAAGTTTCCATGGGAATGCAGAGAAAAGCTATTCAGGAATTTTCCCCCCTAATTACTCTGTCTGAAAAGGTTTGCCTTCCGAAAGGTGCCTTTAGGCTGCCTTCAAGATGTGTCCTGTACAGATAGGGGATCAGAAATGCAATACGTGCTATTGCCAGAGATACAGAAATCTCCAGATGCCTAAGTGCAGCTGTGAGGTTGTAATAGCACCAGAAAAAAACCCCAACAAACAAACAAACCCAACACATAAGCCCAGAACTTGCCAGGCCTCTGGTAGAGATGTAGGGCAGGAGAGTTGAGTGGGCCATACTCATAGCAGAGCTCATCGGGGAACTGAGGAGTAATGACAATATGGTGAAAGATCTGCCTAGCTTGGAGAGAAATTGAGTATGGAATTCAATAAGACAGCGCAACTGCAGTTGGCAGGAAAAGAGTAAACACTAATGAGGGAAAGCACTCTACCACTCTTTAAATAAAGGAGAACACCAGTACGTGAATAAATATTTATACCCTGTTCATGATTAAATTTAGCCTGAAAAGTAGATGAGGTGCAGTGAAGTGCTGGAACAGCTTTCCGGTAAGAGGAGAGGGGAAAAAAAGAACTTGTTAAACGTTAGAGCTCTACTGGTTTTTAAAAAGAACTGTATAATATCTTCCAGAGTAAGGGGAAGACTGTTAAATGATCCAATTTCAGAAAATGTCTTCCAGCCCAAACACACCTCTGAGCAATCATTGCAATGGCTGGGGAATGCCACCCAGGACTCCCGGCAGTCAGGCACTGACCTCCCATGATTACTAGAACCTTTTTTGGGTACGAATTGCCAAGCTATTTCTGATGCTTCATTTTCAATTTAATATTGAATATGTTTCTCTCCTGTTTAATCAAAAGAGTTACTCATCCTGGAGAAGAGAAGGTTCCTGGCAGACCTTACCACAGGTTTCCAGTACCTGAAGAAGCTGCAAGAGAGCTGGAGAGAGACTGTTTGCAAGGGCAGGGAGTGATAGGAAAGAGGGGAATGGCTTTACACTGAAGGAGGGGAGATTGAGATTAGGTATTAGGAAGAAACTAATCAGTGTGAGGCTGGTGAAGCACTGGCGCAGTTTGCCCAGAGAAGCTGTGACTGCTCCTGGATCCCTGGGCAGTGTTCAAGTCCAAGTTGGATGGGACTTTGGGCACCCTGGGCTAGTGGAGGGTGTCCCTGCCCATGTCAGGGGGCTGGAACTAGATGGGCTTTGGGGTCCCTTTCAACCCAAACCAGTGTAGGATTCTATAAAAAACATCTTAAACTTTCTTGAGAATGAGCCTGTTGTTGACAAAAGTACAGGGCCTTACTCAAGCATTCAGCAATTTTTGCTGAAGTAATACTTAATATTCTTAATTAGCGGTTAACTGTGCATCAAATTTAATTCATATTCCTAGTCTTGTGCAATTTACAGAGCCAATCATGGCTAGGTTCCTCATGGTAGAGGATCCCCACCCCCTGTTTAGTTTGGTGAAGCCCAATGACATGTGGAACTTCCTGCGGATCATGTTGCATTTAGTGCTAAGACAAGGTAAACAGTGTCAGGCAAGACAGTTTAGAGAAGAAAGACTATGGACCTTATGGAGATTACAGGGGATAGATTGGAATCTCCTATTTTATTCAATTAGGTTCTCATCCAGTAAAGGTCTTAGGCATACATTTAACTTAAAAAAATCAAGCACTGGGGTCCAATCTGACTTTTCTTACAGTTAAGTGAAGGGATTTGTTTGCTCCGTGAGGGCTGTCAGCACATATGTAAGTGCTTTGTTGAATCCAAATCTCACACAGGAATAAATGAGAAGCAACTTTACCAAAGCACATGGAGTTATGTCACTTAGAGGACGAAATATGGTTGCTATTTCTGCTTGTTCTCCTCTCAGTAGTCTGAGCAAGCAGAGACAGTTTTATTGGAGACAGACTTTATGACAAAGCTTTGACACACAATGCTGGTGGCTTGAGAACCCTAATTTTAAATACAATTGATAACACATATAAGTTTTACTGAATATCTAGAAGTTTATGATTTGCTTGCATAGATAGATGTACTTCTAACTGACTCTATGACTTTTTTCAGACCATGCCATTCTTTTGTTAAGTTAAAGTTAAGACAAGTCTTAGTTATCTGAAATTATTCTGGGCTTTCTAACTAGACAGTCTTCTGGGAGAAGCTGAAGGTCTCCTCATTGTATAATAAGTGCTTATATTAATGTTCTTCATTCCTCTGGAGTGGAGCCATAAGCATTACACAAACCCTTGAGAATTAATAAAACACAGTTTCTGGTGAGGCTACTAAAACTGAACCAACCAACTGAGCTGTTAGAGGTGAGTGTTGAGTTTGTGTGAGACCAATTCCACCACTGAGAAATAAATACTTCTGCATGGCAGTCTCACCTCTCAGTTCAGCAGCTGAGTGAGCTATTTCCACAACCGTTTAATATCCCCCCCAACCATGTTTTACGACAGCACTGTTCTCTTTCTCCTTATTTATGTGGTGTCCCTTTCTGTATCACAGATCCAAACTACGTTTGCCAAAGGCTTCCCCCTGAGAAGAGTGCCACTGTGGATTATGTTAAACTAAGGGCCATAACCAGACACACCTCCCTTATTTTTCTCATTTAAGAGAAGATTAAGTCTTCGAGGTGTGTCAACGATAATGGTTGTTGAGAATATCCCTATAAAGGCCACACATTACTGATCCAAAGCTGAATTTAGTGCAGGGCACAGTTTGCTATGCACTGATTAAGAAGAGCAAAGTTTGCATTTGAATGTGGAAGTATGCACACAGAAAAGCTTTGACACCTTAAATAAGAGCATCAAGATTTGCAGCTGATTAAAAAAAGCTTTGAGTGGATACAAGATAATCTTTTTCCTTACTATATCCCTTGCTACGGATCTAAATGTACATTCTTTATGAACACTTCTTTGCAAATGCTGCGTCAGGAAGTGCTTGTTTTCTTCATGTATATTTTCTTCAAATATTTTTTCTTTCTGCAAGTGTAGTTCCACTTGTTAAAAAAATAAAGGAATAGTGTAGTCAGTAATGATGTAGTTTCTTCCATTCATATGCATTCGAAATTAATTGTTCAGTAGTTTCAATTTTCATCTCAAGGAAAATATATAAGATAACTAACTTTTTTTAAAAATCTCTTAGTCACCAAGTAAAAATTCTTTTATCATTATTCATCCTTTTTGTTTAAAGTATTGTGAATATAAACTAGAATAGGTTAATAACATCTATTTTCAGTTATGCTGGGCTTTTGGAATCACAGCAGCAATTCCTCGTCACTTAGTAATTTGTTGCCTAAAAGCAGTTTCACTCTTTAAATGTTATTAAAAAGCAAAACTTCTTTTTCTCTCACATACACAATTTGAAGCACAATATATCATTTAAATGATGAATGATATACCAACTATTCCTAAACAGATTTTTTTGGATGTTCTTTTTATTGTCCTGGATGCTTAGTGGAATCTAAACTATCATCATCTACTTTGGAAGCCAAAAATGTGAACTGCCGTATCAACTAAGCAGTTAATTAATCTTAAGGAATTTAGATTGGGAAGATTTATAAGGATGTTTAAAATCCAAAGGTCAGTAAATAGCATCACTTTTCAATAATTTAATAGAAAACAAACTTTGCTATTGGATTAAGAGACACTAGGGGAAGGTTAAATACCCTTGCCAGGAATGAAATGCATTTACATTTCCCTGCCAGTAAAGGTAACTGACTGACATCAGAGACAAAAAGAAAAAGACAAACAATCAAGATACAGTCAATTCTCTGTGAAAATGAAAAGACATTTTTCTGTAATTATATTGCTTCCCACAGGAAATAAATTTTTCAGTTGAATGCCAGAGTCTTTCATCAGATAACATTCCCCAGCAGCTACAAGGAGAGTGCTGGAACATTAAGGTACTGGCATTTTTAAGTACGTAAATATATAAGATTTTATTTGACGAGAATTAATGGTTTTAATAGGAAAAAGCTAGTTCAGCAGAAAATTGTTTTTATTAACTTGTTGCTGCTCACTTTCATTTCTAATGTTTCTCTCCTTTCCTTGCTTTGCAACACATCAATAATGGAAATACCTTGATGAGGGAATAGTGTGTCCAGCCAGCAGGTTTGCTGACAACATAAAGCTGGGAGGAGTGGCTGACACACTGGAGGGCTATGTTGCCATTCAACAAGACTTGGGCACTCTGGAGAATTGGGCAGGGAGAAGTTCAATGAGATTTACCAAGGGCAAGTGGAGAGTCTTGCATCTGGGGAAGAACAACCTCAGGTAACAGTATAGGTTGGGGACTGGTCTGTTGGAGAGCAGCATAGGGGAAAGGGACCTGGGGGTCCTGGTGCACAGCAGGATGACCACGAACCAGCAATGTGCCCTCCTACCTAAGAAGCCAATGGCATCCTGGGGTGTATTAGAAGGGGTGTGGTTAGCAGGTCAATAGAGGTCCTTCTCCCCCTCTACTCTGCCCTGGTGAGACCACACCTGGAATATTGTGTGCAGTTCTGGGCCCCTCAGTTCAAGAAGGACATAGAACTCCTTGAAAGAGTCCAGCACAGGGCCACCAAGATGAATAAGGCAGTGGAACACCTTCCTTATGAGGACAGGCTGAGGGAGCTGGCTCTCTTTAGCCTGGAGGAGACTGAGGGATGACCTCATTAATGTCTATAAATATGTAAAGGGTAAGAGTCAGGAGGGTGGAGCCAGGCTCTTCTCAGTGATGGCCAGAGACAGGACAAGGGGCAACGGATGCAAGCTGGAGCATAGGAAGTTCCATGAGAATATAAAGAGAAAATTTTTCACTCTCAGAGTGATGGAGCACTGAGACAGGCTGCCCAGAGAGGTTGTGGAGTCTCCTTCTCTGGAGACATTCAAACCCACCTGGATGTGTTCCTGTGTGATTTAGTCTAGGTGATCCTGCTCTGGCAGGGGAGTTGGTCTAGATGATCTTTCGAGGTCCCTTCCAACTCCTAACGTTCTGCGATTCTGTGAGAGAATGGGGAGTTGTTTCAAAGGCCCTGTTAAAATGAAGGCATAGAAAATCCACTACTCTCCCCTTGTCCAGAGTACCAGCGACCTCATCATAGAAAGGAATGAGGCTGCACAGGCATGATTTGCTGTTGGTAAACCCGTACAGCCTCCCAATCACCTTCCTGTCTTTCATGAGCTTAGAAATAACTTGTAAGTTAATTTATTCAATCACCTTCCTAGAGACTGATGTGAGGCTGATCAGCCTGTAGTCCCCTGATATTTTTGAAGATGTGTGCCATTTGCCTTTTCTGCAGCCCTCAGAAACCTCCCATGATTGCCATGACCTTTATAAGTTTATGCAGAATGGCCCCACAATGGCATCTACCAGTTCCTTCAACACTCTTGGATACATCCTCCCTGGTTACAGGGACCTGTATTTGTCTAATTGGCTTTTAATTTCCCCTATTCATTCTCTAGCTCATATAGGAATTATTTATCATTATAATAACTATTTATTATTATTATAAATCTGTGAAATTACAGGTGCATTCTCACCAGGTCTCTCTGCAAGTGAAGGTACCTGTCATCTACACTGCCCTGGATACATCTTCTTCCACCAAGACATGCTCTCCTGAGGGAAACTGAGGACTTTAATTCCCCATCTGAAATTTCCAGACAGACAGCAACTTGATCAATTTATAACAGTTGATCTCTGTAAAGATTTCTGCTCTTTTTTGCAAGTCCTTCATTTTGAAAATACATGATCAATTAGCTCCAAGAAACAAAAACACAATCCATGGTCATAGTGGAGCGAGAAAGAAAACAATTTAAGGAATCTCAGATCATGGACGATGAGCATTACATCTAGAGCTTATCACTGAGTGGCATCTGATATTGAACCTATGCGTCTTGTCCTCAGTCCAAGGAGATTCAGACCTGTGTTTCCTTACCACCAGTTTCCTGGGTAGGTTGGACTGTGGATATGCCGCTGAAGCTCTCATCATTTGTGCACTAAATGATGACAAATTCAGGTGGCAGAAGGGAAGAAGAGCACATCTTGACTCTGCCACAAGTGGAGGATCACAAATAGAAAGTATAAATTTGCAGTTGCAGTCCCCACTCCTGACGTTGTTGCTGAGTAGCACATTGACAAGTGAACACAACCTGCCGAAAACAGCTGCTCCTTATATTAGTTCACCAGGCGCTTACCACCTTCCTTTGTGTGACATGGCACATTATTACTGTAGAAGCAGCTGGATCCAGAAAATCAGGTATTTTTGTTAACATTCAACGGCCGCTGTAATTTCAGATACAGAATTTCACAGTGTTCCTACTGACATGCTGTGTGTGTTTCAAGGAGATGTGGTAAGTGTTAAGAAGGTATTACCAAATGGAGTTATAAAGATTAAAACCACTGTTAGGCTTTTCCAAAATATGACTTTTATAATTTCCACTTTGGACCAAATGTGGAAGATAGTTTCAATTATGATTAACATATTTTTTTTTGTGAAACAAGCAAGTCTCTTCCCTTTCCTTTAACAGCCCCTAAAAAACCTCAGTGATTGGCAATAATACTGTGTCTCCCAGTATCATACTGGACATACAGTTAGACAAAGCCGTAATGTGTTGGGTGGGCAATTGGCTGAAGGGTTAGATCTAGAGTGTGATAGCTGTGTGGATTACATCTGCTCTGACTTGGCTGGCCCTGTGTGGAGTCAGGAGTTGGACTCGATGATCCTTATGGGTCCATTCCAACTCAGAAGATTCTATGATTCTATGAATAAGGAGATACTGTAGTAGTAGATGTGATACTAGAGTAGTAGCTAGCTATGTTCCAAATCTACTGCAGGATCTGTCTCCCAGCCTGCATTCTACTTGTGTACCAACTGCCCTGTGACATCTGTAGCTCCCGAGTCCTCTCCGGTATCTGCACAGACTTCCTTATCCTGCAGCTGGAAGGAGATGGCACCAGAAGCAAACCACATGTCGCTTCTCACCTTCCTGAGGGATAATGCTCCCTGGAATAGTGCTGCTGAGCATTTGGGATTAGCAATCTGAGGAGACAACTGAGGAACGTAGAGGTTGGCAGAGCAGGCAAGTGGGCAAGGAACAGGGAGTCTTGACAACCTTCTGCAGCCCTTACCTGGAAATTAAGTTCTCAAGGGATATTTTGGTGCCTCATCATGTTTGGTCAGGGAATGACAAAGGGGAAAAGTATGCCTGGATGGGGGTGCTGAGCACCTGGTTGGTCACTGCATCCCCCAAGATGCAAACATAGGCATCATTCAGTGACCACCGCTAATATAGGAGTGCTACATCCCATCTTCCAGGCAAAAATATGCATAATGAGTGCTGCTTGTATAGCCACAGTACTAAACTTCAACCCCTTTTAACAAAAATCCACAGTACCTTGCTTATGTTGCATAAAGACAAGAACATATTTCCTGAAAACATCTCTTTGTTGTAGCGACAACAAAAGAAACCACTGTGGTGATAAATTGGAAAATGCATCTTAAAGATTCTGGTAACATTTTATGGTTTTATCCATTTGTTTTATATACTACAATATTTGTAAGCAGCATTATTTTCAACTTTAAGTACCTAATAGAAACACTTTTTGCATCCACTTCCTTTTTTACGCTTGCTGGAGCTATAAAAATATATATACAATTTATCTTTTTAAATAAAGAACTCCCAGTCCTTTGAAATAAAATTGTTCTCATCAAACAAAGAATCTGGGACTACCACAGAGAAACTGCTGTTCTTGCTGGGGAATGTTTTGATTGCTCACCTGTTGTTCCATATAATTTCTAAATGACAGAATTCTCAATTGTCTATAGAATGCCAAGGCAACATTTGACTTTAGGTTTCCCATTGAGCTTTATTCTTTCTCTTTGCTATAGAAATGAAAACCTGGTATGTAGAAACCCTATTGGTCAAAGAAAGTAAATAGCCATGTATTTTGTGGAGCAGTGCTTGCTCACACAACCTTCCTTCTGCAGGAACAAAGGCAGCAAGGATGACTTACATGTGTGGAGCTTCAGAAATTAAAAAAAAAACCCAACAAAACCAAAGCAGCACTTAGAGATTTGCAACACTCTTACATTAGGACTTGGTGAGCATTTTATGTCAAACTCAATGTGAACTGGCAGTTTGCTCTAGCAGCTCAGAAGGTCAACCATGTCCTGGGCTGCATCAAGAGCAGCATGACCATCAGGTTGAGGGAGGGGATTCTGCCCCTCTGCTCTGCTCTGGTGAGACCCTACCTGGAGTGCTGCATCCAGCTCTGGGGTCCCCAGTACAGGAAAGACATGAAGCTATTGGAGCAAGTCTGGAGGAGGCCATGAAGATGATCAGAGGGCTGGAGCACCTCTGTTACGAAGACAGGCTGAGAGAATTGGGCTTGTTCAGCCTGGAGAAGAGAAGGCTCTGGGGTGACCTAATTATAGCCTGCCAATACTTAAAAGGTGTCCTACATAAAAGTGNTACTTAAAAGGTGTCCTACAGAAAAGTGGGAGAGGGACTGTTCACCAGGCAGTGCAGTGATAGAACAAGGGGCAGTGGCTTCAAGCTCAATGAAGGCAGGTTTAGATGAGATACTAGGAAGAAATTCTTCCCTTGAGGGCAATGAGACCCTGGCACAGGGTGCCCAGAGAAGCTGTGGCTGCCCCTGGATCCCTGGCAGTGTTCAAGGCCAGGTTGGATCGGGCTTTGGGCAACATGGTCTAGTGAAGGTGTCCCTGCCCATGGCAGGTGGTTGGAACTAAATGATCTTTGAGGTCCCTTCCCACCCAAACCAGTTTTGAGTCTATGTTTAGTTCACACAACTCAGATAGCACATCTATTTTCTGAAAGCAAAAATAATTGACAAATCATATAATATTATATAAGATTTCTCATCACAACTGTTGCCCTTCCATCACTTGCATTATTTTAAGCTAGCCTAGACAGTGATATTTCAAAGGAGTGTCAGATGTGTACTGAAGTGTGATCAGTGCACTTCTAATTTAACTGGATATGTCTCATGCTTTGATTACCAACCCATATAAATAAAAGAAACATATGGGAGTTGTATTCATTCAATTAAGCTGATGCATAGTGAGTACCTTTATTATGCCATATAAATTAAAAAAGGAAACAAAAGCCATTTTGCAATACAGCTTTTAGAGTCGTTATTTAACCTGTTTGTTACATTAAAAATTGCCTTCCTGTTATTTCAGTGAACTAAAATGAAGCAATTCTGAACAGTACAACAACCTTCTTAGAAATGTCAGTTCCTTGGGGTAACCCTAGCCTAGAGGCCGGGAAGTTTGGTTTTGCATTCGTTCCATTCCAGAGATAATAAAGCTAACGTAATACAGAAAAGGTCTGGCAATATTGTATCTCAAAAGGCATCACTGGTTTACACCAAGATTCATGTGTTTATGTTTAAAAAAACACACTTAAAAGAAACATTCTCAATGAGGAGAATGTCAGAAGCAGTTTTTAGAAGAGCATAACCACCCTAGGTTAACATAATGCTTGACTGTGTCTTTCCATCGTTTCCAAGGAAGGACACAAGAGGATGGACTGAAGCCAAGACAATTATTATCAAGAAAATGAATAACTATAAAAGGTGGTACAAACCCACCAGCATGGACAGTATTTGTTTTTGATGGTTAGGGTATGCTCCCTGTGGCTGAGGAGCATATTCATCATGAATCTTCCTGCACCTTGCCTGTATGTTCTCACAATGAAGATACTGGATGAAAATAGGTACCATCTTATTCTGTATTTGAAGGAAAATACAAATGCAGTAGCATTTAACAGTTTGACAAGAGTTAGAGGACCTACTAAATGTCATTAAAGTTTTCAGATGAGACCAGGACTTGGGTGAGAGCATGTAATGGGCAGCTTGATATTTGCTGGGAACATGAGGTGCCTAGACCTGGGTAGAAGCACAACCTGATGCTTGGGAACTGCCAGTGTGAAAGAGACACATCTAAAAGAACATGAAGTAGTGACTGAGCTCAGATAAAACAGAGGTATCTTACTGTGCAGGGAAGGAGAGGCAGGAACTGTGGCGACTAGGGCCATATGAATACCTTCAGCATCCAGAACCATAGCCACAACAGTACCAACAAAATGAGTGGTTTGGGAGCTCCAGGGAACAGACATTTGTGTCACAAGGTTCAGAACAGCTTCAGAAAACTTGCAAGGCTGTAGAGGACAGCAGACAGGTATTCAGAAAAATACAGTAGGAGAGTGACTAGTTAAGAGTTGAAAGGGGGAAAAAAAGCAGAAAAAAACCCTTCTCTCATATTAAAAAAACTAATAAAAATGAAAATGCCATCCTTTCACACTAACCTAGTCCTGCTGTAGGATAACATGCATTAATCAGGCTGTTTCTTTTGTCTTCAGAAGACTGTCTCTCTATTCTTAATAGACCTTGTTGCTTGGATTTGTTTTGGGTTTTTTTTAATAGATTAATGGAGAGTGCTCAGCAAATGAAGCATCTTGGCCTTCAGAATTATCTTCTTATTTCTTTATTCCTTTTTGATCTTAAATCCTCTTCATCCAGCGTGTGGCCTCACACTTCTCCACATTGCATTGCACACAGATAATTCCGTTTCCTCCGGAGCTTTTCTATTGTGTGCGTTACTGCAGAAAATAAACATCTCTAACTTTCACAAATTGGCATGCAGCCTTGTGAAATGTCCACACTTTACAAAAAAGAAACTAGAGTGATTTGTCCCTAAAAGACTTACTGGTTCTGAGTGGGAGAGGTTCTTCACTTCTTAACATCTTTCAGTTTCTTCAGCTCTTACATCCTTCAATTTCTTCCTCTTTTGATCTCCAGTTATGTTGGCTTTCCACTTGTTACATTACAAGATTTACAAGACCAATTGCCCTCCTCATCCTTGTGTCTTGTCAGCGTTAAATAAATAAACAAAGCAGGATGGTAGAAGAGAATTTTTCCCCACACAAACTGAGAAGGAATTTGCAGTTCTGGCCAGCTTTTCAGGCACATGCCAAGTATTGGTTAAACAATAGTTTGGGGAAGAGAGAAAGTTTGGAGTCTCAGTACCTTTCCTTTGCTTCCACTTTTACAAAATAGCTCTCTAATCCAGGCTGTGCAACATACAGGCAGATTCAGCTCACAAGGGAATTGCTTTAAGGACTATGTGCTCTCCAGCCTACGTGTAGTTCTGTAGACTAAACATAGCAGATAAGACTCTAGCACTGCAAAGCCAGTCCAGTTTTCAAAGTTGACTGTCCTGGAGGCTTCAGTCTCTGCTATATTAAGTGCCTCAAAATGCAGAAAGACAGCATGCAATTTGTATTATTTATTGAACTCCAAACATCCAAATAAAAGCCATTAAAAAATGCTTTAGCATGCAGTATCCATCCCAGGTCAGGCAAACAGCCTCATACACTGCCCTCTCTCGGAGGATGGCCAGGGTCAGATACCTAAGCAAAAACCAGAAGGAAACAAGAGTTTTAGGGATGCCCCTCTGAGGTGGTTCAGCTCCGAACAGTAGCTGAACATCACACACCACTTGCTTACTCCTGGAGGAGAAACAGAATCTCTGTGGGTTGGGATAAGGACAGTTTACTGACAAAATCACTGTGAAAGGGGAACAATTACAGCCCACAACAAACTTCATTCACACCCAGTGATAACACAGAGTACCTTACCAACCCAACGATAACACTGAGTACCTCGTGACACAAGGACCAAGGCAACACCCCAGCCACACTCAGTCTGCTCTAGAGGCACCCAGGAGCACCCCTCCCAAACCAGCCCCTTTTCTGGGGGAGTGATGTCAGGTGGTGTGGAAAACAGCTCGAGCTGACTTAGCTTACCTGTGCTGGCTGCCTGGGGAGGGTAACTCTGGCTTGGCCGGAACCAGGACACCCTCATAATAATCTTCCAGAATCTAAATATTTGTGGTCTAGGGATTCTTGAGTTGTTTTTCCTTCCATTCGTTGTCCATCATTTTTTAAGAACTGTGTAGATTTTCAGTGTCCACTGCCTCCACAGGTAAGAAATTCTACAGCTGAACTGTAGATAAACACATATTTTCTTCACTGGCTTAAGACCTCTTACCTCCAGTTTCATCTGATATATCTCCTATTTATTGTTTTAGAAGTACAATTCTTCTGTACTAATTGTTACCAAAGCACTCAGAATTTTGAAGACTTGTATGTACCCAAAGGTGTGTTTCTTCCTGGGCAACACCTTCTAATTCTGCAAATTAATTATTTCTCAAGCTCAGATCTCTTTGATGGTTTCTCTGTTGCTTGCTCAATTGTACAAGAATGTTTGGGAAAGGGATGAACACTGTGTAGCACCGGTTCAACTGAACCTTGACATTGCCTCTGGAATCCATAATTAAAATATGTGCAACAATCAAACCGAGAATTTTAGAAATAAATGCAAACTAAGACAATTGTCATGTTTGGTCAGAATAGGACAGTTAACAGCTTGAAGAATAAAACAAAAAACAAAACCCCCTGTAAGATGTAAAAGTTGTACTGACTATGCAGAAAAAATATTACTAGAAAATGTGGAAGAATAATATAAAACTGTAGCTCAAATTTCTGAAAAAAATGATCAATTGAAATTAAAAAAGAAAAGCTTGGGTTTTTTAATGTTGACTAAACAAAAGCTAAAACACATCAGCAGTTAAGTAATGCCAAGGAGCTGCAGGTGATGGAACAAAGCTGTATGGAATCGCTAAAGGATGCAGCATCTTAAGTTTCAAACATTTTGGGTGGTACTGAGCTACCTGCTAAATCCAAGCAAGAATCCTCCTTATTTAGCGATGGTGCAGTGTGGTCTAACAGAAGGAGAAACTAAAAAAAAAAAAACCCTAAAGAAAAGGATGCCTTAGAAATAATGAGCAGTGACAAAAAGTATCTGAAAGTAGAACCAAACTATGCAAAGAGAAATTAGTGAAGAAGGATGGTACATTGGGGATCTCCTGGAAGAGCCTGAAGAAATAATTTGTGAGAAGATAGTGGGGAAAGATATGTTGCTGCCAGCTTGGAAGAAGCAGCAGTATGACAGCCTCCAATCACAGAGCTGTACAGAAGAAAGATAACTCAGTGCAGACTGGGAAGAGAGCAAAATGAATATGATTTAATTATCTGAACAGAGCTGGTTTTAGCCACATCTGAAGACAAATAGAAGAAAGGTCATCTAAAAGAATGTGAAGCTGCTAAGAAACAAAGAAAAAAATGGTAAACAGCACTTTAAAAAATGAGAAATGGGAATAAGCAGAGGAAGAACTCCCAGTCCTTGTCCTCATTAAATAGGATTTTGTCAAGTTCAATTCTGTAAAACATTCAAACATAACAAAAAATCCACAGAAAGCATAAAAACAAAGATTGGGCTGCTGCAGAAGTTCATAGAGTGAGTCATCAGGCCTGGCCCCTAAAATCAACCAGAAGTTGCAGGCGGGAGGAGAAAGCTAAAATGCTTCAGCAAAGCCACCCTGAAGTCTGCCTTGGATTTCTCTGTCGGTAAGTTGGAATGAGGGTTCCTGCAAAGCCAGAGACATGTCAAGAATTGTAAGAGTATCAAAGTCTACAGATAGATATTTATGTTATGATCTGTTGTTGTGAAGCCATAAAAAGTTACACAGGGCAAAATCACATGGGATAGGAAAAAAATCAGATTTAGACTGTAAAGCAATTAAATTCATAACGGGAAAGTCATCCTGAAGTAGAAAGTAACACAATCAAGCCTCAGAGCATTTCAACATGCAATTCTGATCCAGACAAAAAGCATGATTTTGTTCTCACAAAGAATAAAGTTAATAGAAGTCACTGTACCTTGATTGTTACAGAAGAAGAACTGAGAGTTCCTTGAGACTGCTCTGAATTCTCATTTGCATTCAATGCCATTTTATAACTCTCATGTGCAGGTGGAAAAAGGAGTGAGAGCATCCTCCAGAGGCTTCTGGAGAAGGAATACTGCAAGACCAAGTCTATACCAAGTGTCAGCTGGGACATCAGCAACACGTGTTTCTGCAGTTTATACCTTCTTACTTCTGAGGTTTTCTTTTGAAATGGTGTTTCTGATTTCACAGCCACGGACTGAATCTCCTGCTCTCCTACAAATCAATCTTACTGTTTGCATTTTGAGCATTTTAAAGGGAATTCGGGTCAATTGGACCAGTAAAAGACATCTTACTCCTTGGGGTGCAACCAATTGCAATAAAATGCTGCTATCAGCGTACACTCCCTCTGCTTCATGTAATCTCACTGTGTGCTGCATCTTTATTGCAGTAGCAGAGGAAATGGACAATGCACAAGTGGCAGGAATAGAGCCAGGACATGGCAGAAAGCAGGTGATAACATTAAAAAAAGAAACAAACCACAAAACAAAAACCAAAACCCACCCCAAACATTAAGGGATACCCAGCAGCAAAAAGAGAGCAAGTGGTTGCCTTCTTCATATCCGAAAAAAGAATCATCATTTACAATGTCCATCATGTACACCTTAATATGTTGTAAAGCACTTTATACCCAGAAAACCCTAACAGATAATGATACTGGCTATGTATCAGGACCCTCAGAGTCAACAGGGATTCTTACAAATCATTAGACATAATTTTCTTTTCCAACAACACACTTCTCAGGATAGCATTATTTGTATTTTCATATTCTTCAAAGGGGTGGGTTTTGATGGTCTATTTCCACAGCTAGCTCCATTCTTTTAGGAGCTGCTGTGAAATATTGGAATTCTTTGCTTTTGACTGGAAGGAGAGAGGGCTTACATCTTAAATCCCAGTCTCCAAAGGAAGATGCCACTTGTTGGATAATTATGACTTACAGAGATCCAATTGAAACATTCTGTAAAACCTGATATACAATAGATTGGAGATTTAAAAAACGGTGAGGATTTTAAACACGCTATACAATTAAGGTCATTCTGCCTTAATTTCTGTGTATCGCAGGTTAAAGGACTTGATCCAGCATTTCCTACAGTAAACATATAGAAGAAATACTTGATGCCATGCCATTTTTCTTAAAGATTCTCTCATTTAAATGTTCAAATGATAACTCTCCAGAAGAGTTAGGCAAGGAAGGACAGGCAGTGGGGTGGCCCAGTATGTTAAGGAGTGTTTTGATTGTTTAAAGCTTAGTTATGGTGATGATGAGGTTGAGTGTTTATGGGTAAGAATCAGGGGGAAGGCAGATATCATGGTGTGAGTCTGTTACAGAGCACCCAGTCAGGATAGCGAGGCAGACCAAATATTCTATAATCAGCTAGGAGAAATCTCACGGTCACTAGTCCTTGTTCTCATGGGGAAATTCAGTTTACCAGATGTCTGCTGCAAATAGAATACAGAGAGAGGAAACAGATGAGGACGTTTCTGGCATGTGTGGAAGATAACTTCCTGACACAGCTGGTGAGTGAGCCAAGTAGGGAAGGTGCCCCACTGGACCTCTTGCTTGCAAACAGAGAAGGACTTGTGGTTGATGTGGTGGTTGGAGGATGTCTTGGGCATAACAATCACAAATCGATAGTTTTCAATTCTTGGAAAAATACGGAGGAGGGTGAGCAGAACTGTTACATTGGACTTCTGGAGGCCAGACTTTGACCTGTTTAGGAGACTGGTTGGCCAAGTCCCTTGGGAGGCAGTCCTGAAGGGCAAATGAGCCCAAGAAGGCTGACACTATTCAAGAAGGAAAACTTAAAGCTGCAGGAGCAGGACATCCCCATGTGCTGAAAGACAAGCTGGTGAGGAGACAAACCAGCCTGGCTGAACAGAGAACTTTCACTGAAACTCAAGAGAAAAAGGAGTTTCTGGCCTTTGGAAGAAGAGGCAGGCCACTCAGGAGGACTGCAAGGATATAGTTACTCTATACAGGAATTAAAAATTAGGCAGGTCAAAGTCCAGCTACTTAACCTGGCTACTGCCATAAAAGAAAAGAAAAAATGTTTTTATAAATCCATTAAGAACAAAATGAGGGCTCCATCCTATATTGGATGCAGGAGGGAAACATGGTGGCAAAGGACTAGGAAAAGTCTGAGTCACTTCATGCTTGATTTGCCTCAGTCTTTAACAGTAAGACCAATCAGTCTTGGGGTACCCAGCCCCCTGATCTGGAAGACAGGGACAGGGAGTATGAAGCCCCCATAATCCAAGGGGAAATGGTTAGCAACTACCTACACCACTTAAACACTCATGAGTGTATGGGACTGGATGGGATCCACCCAAAGGTACTGAGGGAGCAGGCAGAAGTGTTCACAGTCAGTCCTTTCTAACTGTGGGGTGCCAGTTGTCTGGAGGTTAGCCAATGTGATGCCCATCCACAAGAAGTGCCAGAAAGAGGTTTAGGGAACTATAGGCCTGCCCAGGGAAGTGGAACAGGCTGCCCGGGGAAGTGGTGAAGTCACCATCCCTGGAGGTATTTCAAAGACACGTAGATGTGGCGCTTAGGGGCATGGGTTAGTGGTTGGACGTGGCAGTGCTAGGTTAATGATCGGACTTCATGATCTTAAAGGTCTTTTCCAACCAAAACACTTCTATGAATAGGTAGAAAAAAAAACCTTCTACACCTTTTGATAATAGATCTTAGTATTTTATTAATAACGCCTGTTCACATGTTTCACTCCATTCTCAACCTGAATTGATATGTCATCAATTTCTAAAGACTAGATCTCAGGCATACCTTGTTCTCCTGGACTGAAGAGCACATACTATCAGATTTCTTTTCTTCTGTTGGTATATTCAAAAGGTCCTTTCATCAACTTTATAGTTGTATTTTTATAGTTTATAGTATTTCTATTTGTAAACTAATTAGGCCGTTTTAAGGAGTGTAGCCAGATCTAGACAAAGTACTGTAGTATTGGTCTTTTCTCCTCTGTACATAACAATAACATCACATCTTTATTCTAGCTGATGCTCTTCTGACAGTAGATCTAAGTACTGTATTTATCTTAACTACACCACCACACTTGATGTTTGCACTTTATTTACTACACCCTAGCTCCTATCTCAGAATCACTTTTCCAGAAGATGGTTCTTCACCATATGTACACATCTTTTTCCTTGGCATTCACTATGACTTTATAAAGGAGTAAATTATTCATAGGTGCAGTCCTTATCAAGCTGTAGAAACCTGTTTGTATAATTGACCTGTCCTCCAACTTGCATATTATTTGAGAACTGCATATATGTTCATTTAACATTTCCTTTTGAACTGTTAATAACCAGCTGAGAATCACCAGGCCAAGATCATCATGAGGAAGTATCAGGTGTTTGCTGGTTTGCTTTAGGAAAACAAGAATATTTTTAATTATTCAATATATGCTACACTTACTCACATACAAGCATAGTTTCATAACTAACCTTCAAGCAAATAAGATGCATTAATAGTTTAAACATATCTGGTACCATTGTTTTCCTGGAGACAGTCTTAGCAAGTTAATAAAATCACATGCTGAGAAATTTTGAAGACTAAGTTAAGTGCTTAAGTATCTGCACTTCAAGATTTAGGATGTTTAGATTTTACTATTGCTTTAAATATTGTTATGAAGTTTTTAAACTTGAGTTAGAGAAGAGGAAACAGTCAAGAAAAACAGCCATCAGTCATTCCGGCTGGATAAACAGAGACCGAACAACCAAGTTTTAATATCTTTTTTCCCTGGCAAGAGTCTCTGTTTTTAATTTTCTAGATCAACATGTTGGGGTTTTTGTTGTTGTTGGGATTTTTTTGTTGGGGTTTTTTTTTCCTTTTTTAGTATTTGCCTGTCTGGAGAGATGCACAAAAACCTAAGGGAAAAGAAGATGTACTCAGTAGCATAGCATAAAATGTTCAGACACCGGGAAGAGATGACCTCATCCTATTTTTGCTTGAGTCGGCTGGTTATAAGAAGTGAGCTGGCCATGAATCTGTTCCAGCAATTCTTTGGAGAAGTCGAGTTCACCATTAAGAGGGGTAAAGCAGTTCCTCCACATTAATGTACTAGATATTTTGGAAGTTTAAAGTGTACAGAAATTAAAGGAAACTGAAAGGTTAGTCCTCCCATAGGAACATTAACCACATCATAAAGGAATATATCACAGTATGCTCTGTAAGCAGTAAGAGAAATTATCCAAGGTATTTTTTTGCAGTAGGGAAAATTATGAAAAAAACCAGGGAAAACAAATTCATTCCTGAATGCCCTTCTTTTGTCTTTGTAAGACATCATTTAGGAAGGATGTTGCTTTTAATTCTTTTTTTAAGAAAAACAAAGACAAAATCTGCTTTCACTTAAAATCTGAAACTAAAATGAAAAGGATCTAATCTAAAAGTTATTTTCTATTGAGAATGACTCTACAAATTTATCTTCTGCTCTTTATATTCTTGATTTCTGTTCTCCAGCAGACTTAGATAAGTATCCCAAACCTATGAAACTCCATGCAGCATTCAGCTTAGTTGATTATCTCTCCACAGTCAATCTTGTCACATTGGTCCAAGCCTCAGCTTATGTCTTGTTCTGTTTTCCTTATAGCTGTTCTTTGAGTTTCAGCAAAAAAGCTGTATCCCTCTCTGGCTTCCCAGTAAAAACCTCAGACTAACCAGGACTACGTTTCAAGCAAACTGCGAGAAGGCACTAGCTGAAATTTTGTAGTTCTTAGTTGTAGTTACACAAGTCTGATGAGGAGCAGCTGAGGGAACTGAGACTGTTTAATCTGGAGGAGGCGCAGGGGAGACCTTATTGCTCTTTACAGCTACCTGAAAGGGGGTTGTGGTGAGTTGGGGTTCAGCCTCTTCTTACAGATAACTAGCGATAGGAAAAGAGGGAATGGCTGACAGTTGTGCCAGGGGAGGTTCAGGTTAGAAATTAGGAGAAATTTGTTCTCAGAAAGAGTGGTTGGGCATTGGAACGGGTTGCCCAGGGAGCTGGTGGAGTCACCGTCCCTTGGGGTGTTCAAAGAAAGGTTGGATGAGGTACTTAAGGACATGGTTTAGTAAGTAATATGGGTAGTAGGGGGATGGTTGGACTAGATGATCTTGGAGGTCTTTTCCAACATTAAGGATTCCATGATTCTATGTCCAGAACTAATTCGTCTGCCCACACTCGCTGATGCCAGCACAAAGCTATTTCCTCACCAAGCAGGGCCATATATTTCTCCTTTTTAAAAGGAAATGAGATGCCAGTCTGCAGTGGGGCTATAAGTCTTTCTCATTGCAGTGAGGCATAGGTACACCTGCACACAGAGATAACCTCTCTCCAATGTTTTGACTGGATAAAGTAACAAACAAAACATATTTTCTCAAAATCTTCTATGTTTGCAATTCATACTTTCTGTCAAATGAACAAATGACTGGAGGGATTTACTTGGGGGGTTGGGTTATGCTTTGGGGTTTTTCAATCAAGACAACATTTTAGGGACTATAAATGATTTCTTGGCAGCTCTTTACAAGTGAAAAAAGTGTTAGAAATTTAGGGAGAAGATTTGTAAGTTTGGGGTTGGACTTGATGATATCAAAGGTCTTTTATAACCTATTGATTCTGTGATTCAGCATGATTCTGTGATTCTTCAAACCTAATCCAAGACAATTTCAATAAATTTGGTCACATTTCTCTAAATAACTGCAGTGTAAATTTAATTCCATTTCATTTCAAATGTCTAAGGGATGTTTGCAGTGTATCTGGGCACTTGTGCAACCAAATATTTGGTTCTTCTTGCAAAAAGGGTTTATGCTCACAGCAAGATAGTAGCTGAGGTGAAGGTAAAAGGGCTGCATAACCTGATCCAAAGTTTTTGTGTTAAATTCTCCATGTGTTTGCATAACTAGGTAACAAATTTTGAAGTTTTGGGTTTGGTTTTTTTCCACTGAGAGTTTTAAATACCTCATTCAGCACATCTTCATTCTAACAGTGAAAAATGGTCTTCAGCCATGGGATGCTGCATATAATGGAAGAGGTTTACATTACAAATAAGGTTTCTAGGTTACACAAGCTCAGTAGTGACAGTGAATCACCTTCTAGACCGTGAAGCAGTAAGCATGATGGTTTCCTCCAGACAAAATGGGGAACGGTTTGTGCATAATGTGCAGCCTTGTTAAAATTTTTTCCCAGTGGGGCAATAAAACAGTTCTGAGAAGACACAGAAGGGAGGAAAATGTTGCATTCTCAGTTTGCCTTTGATTCAGAAATAGCAGCCATGCCAAAGACATGAAAGGATGAGAAGTGTTTGGAAGTAGAAAAATAAACAGATTTAGTCTCCTGTAATTCAAACTCTAATAAGGGAAAGTCCTAGCAACTGTGCTAGAGACACAAGAATTATGAATATGAAAGAGTGAATTATATATATATATAATTAATTCTAATGAGGAGCATAATTAATTTTATAATGGGAGGGAGATTGTTGCTTCCTCTACACTTCTGAGCAGCAAGCAGCCAGGCACCTTGATACACCCTGATGGGAATTTCTGTATTATAAGAAGCTTTATTTGTTTCACAGAGATGCTGCCTGATGTTGCAAAGTAGCACTTTCACCTGTCTCTCACAGGACGTATGACAGAATCATAGAATCATGGAATGGTTTGGGTGGGAAGGGACCTCAAAGCCCATCTAATTCTACCCCCCTGCCATGGGTAGGGACCCCCTCCACTAGACCAGGGTGCCCAAAGCCCCATCCAACCTGGCCTTGAACCCTGCCAGGGATCCAAGAGCAGCCACAGCTTCTCTGGGAAACCTATGCCAGGGCCTCACCACCCTCATAGTAAAGAATTTCTTCCTCATATCTGATCTAAATCTCCCCTCTTTCAGTTTAATGCAATTTCCACTTGTCCTATCATACCATGCCCTTGTAAACAGTCCCTCTCCAGCTTTCTTGTAGCTCCTTCAGGTACTGGAAGGGTAGTCTAAGGTCTCCCCATGTCTCAACAAGCCCAACTCTTAGCCTGTCTTCACAAGAGAGGTGCTTCAGCCTTCTGATCATCTTTATGGTCTTCTCTGGACTTGCTCCAACAGCTCAATGTCCTTGTATTGAGAACCCCAGATGTGGGTGCAGTACTGCAGGTGGGGTCTCATCAGAGTTACAGGAGCAGAATCCCCACCCTTCATCTGCTGGTTCACACAGTTCTTGATGCAGGCCAGGTCACAGTTGGCTTTCTGGGCTGCAAACATATATTGCCAGCTCATGTTGAACTTTACATCAATCAACACCCCAGGTTCTTCTTCTCAGGGCTGCCCTCAATCCATTCTCCACCCAACATACTCCAGTTTAGAGTTTACAGAGTCATACAGAGACATTTCAGTGCTTGCAGCAGGATGTTTATTGCCTTCCTCTCACTGCTCCAGCTTCCAACCCCCAGTGCTCCTCCTCCACCAGGAAGACCCTGTGATCATTAATGTACTTGTTCTACATCCCTGATACTCCCTCAGATATACCAAAGGACAATTTTGCACTGACCTGAATATAACTCTTCTCCTTGGAAGGTAACACAAACTTTTAGTTGTCCTGCAAGTTCAAGCTAGATTTTCTCAGCTCCTGGAGAAATACAGGATCCTCAGCATTTACAAAATATTGCCTTGACTTTATGATGCACATTTTCATGGAAATTCATGTGGTAATTTACGGTGTTTCAATTTTATTTTATCAATTTTTAGGTTTAAGAGAATACAAACAAGGTTCTACTTTCCCTCAGCAAAAGAAACCGCAGTTTATTAATATTGGTCATTTAATAGGTCCATACATTGCCACTCTCTGGAGTTTTATATTTGCTCTTAAAGGCTTATCAACAAAAAGATATCCCTGTGAGCAGTGATATTCCTGTGGTATTGTCTGTATCACTGGCTTGTTTGCTTAGTTGGCTTTGCACATGCAAAAAAATAGAAGTGGTAAGTTCTTAAACATTTTTTTTAGTTGGTTTCTTCACTATATTTCAAAAGCAGAAATTTCTGCTGATAACTAAAACATCCTCAAGCACAAAACATAACACTCACACCCCTGAATACGACAACATAGAGACATTAACTCTCGGTGTGACTGCAAAACAATTTATTTCACTTTTGTGAGATTTATTTGGTTCATTACATGAAAAGGAGCAACAAAATGTTTTTGTAGTTGCTTTTAAAGCAATTTCAGGTCTTCAAACATTAAAAACATATACAACAACTTAGCAGATCATTCATGGCTTGAAAAATTTTGTCTCACTGTGGTTTGTTTGTGATAGACTTCTTCATCTTAGCTCATGGTAGTACTTTAAAAATGCTGTTTTCTTTAGTAGAAAATCATAAGCTCAGTTTTTTTTTCTTTGCCTGTGTACTTAAAGAAGATATTTAAGCCAGTTAGCCTTTTGCTTTTTGTAAATCATTGTCTTGCCTGTATCTTCCTGCTGTAGTTCTTCAAAGGCTGAAAGAAGGCACCAGAAATCGTACCCTTCTAGGAGGCTGGCAAGCAAGTAAGGTTTTTTTAACATTAATATCTGTGAAAATAGGTACAATCATCTACTTGGAGCAGAGACTATCATTTTGCTTGGTGTTGAATTTCTATAGGAAATGGCCTAAAGTTATGCTAGGGAAGGTTTGGCTTGGATCGTAGGGGAAAAAAAAAATCTTCACTAAAAGGATTGTCAAGCACTATAACAGGCTGCCCAGGGAAATAGTTGAGTCACCAGCCCTGGAGGTATTTAAGGAATGTGTATATCTGGTACTGAGGGATATGGGTTAGTGACTGGACTTGACAGTGCTAGGTTA
>VZTU01035014.1:1762-12328 GCA_013400835.1 Zapornia atra
AGCCTATTGGGGGGGGGGAGGGAGAGGACAGTGTTTTCTCAGGCTGATAGTTTAGGAAATTAAAGCCACTGTTTCCCAAAAGCAGCATACAGCAAAACCCTGCTGTTTGGTTTATTCAGTCATTATGTGGTGCTCATACATATAATTACACTACATTTCCTGCCTATCTAAACTGAAAACGTGCTTAAGGGATTCAAGCTGAAGACCGGCTTGGTATTGGTAGCTGGGGATGAAACTTGGGACTGATTGACCTGAAAAGGAAGGTCTTCTTCATCAAGTCCTGGCACTTGTTGAAGATGTGTAGAAGACAGACATTCTGCTGTAGATGACATAGAACCTCACTCTACTGAAATTCCTCATTACCAAGTCGAATTTAATGAAGAAGCTCAGCTCTATTCCCAGCGATTTAAATCGCCATCTGAAATGGTACACTTGGAAAGTGTCCAATACTGAATCTTATAGGGTGAGCTTTGGGGGGATTGCTGATGTTCCGTGTGCTGCTATGTGGCCAGCAGCAGAAAAGGTGAAAGCTGCCTGAGGAAACAAGACTGACTAAGTCAAAACATGATTTTTGAACCTCACGTTGTAAACACCTCCTGACATTCAGTCAAAATGACAAACTCCAGTTAGTTAGTGAAAGAGGCTGAACGGAGACAGGACAGACTGCTCCAGATTCCAGCTCTCAGGAGCGTGGTGCAACACCACATCAAAACCTGAAAAGCCTGAAAGAACCATGCTCTCTGCAGAGCCCTGGTGTAAACATGGCTGTGTTTAGCTTCTGCCTTTCACAAGATTTGCTTGTGAGGGTGCTGACCTCCTCTCCGTGTTCCTCTGGAGCCTTTCCGTCTCCTTCAGGAAACAAAGTTCATCTGTTGGTTGTGTACATTCTCACCTTGAGTTCAGTAAAACATAAAATCAGGAGGAAGTTTGATTATTTGAGGGGCTTGTTACTTGAGACTTTTGAAGATTCATTTCCAGATCTAGGCTAAACCATTTAGTGTTTCTTCAGGAAAAAAGCGTTCAGGGAAAGCACAGCCCTGAAAATTTTGAGCACCTCAAGCTTAGCCTCTAGAAGTACATGTCCTCTTAACTACATAGATTTTTAAGACCCAAGGGGACTCTTATGATCATCTAGTCTATCTTAGATAATACAGGGCATAGGATTTCATGGAGTCCTTCATTTAGCTTTTAATTTCTGAGTGAGCTATTCTGTATGACACCCGTATCGATCGCAAGACTTGCAGGAGTGGCAAATTTGCAGGATAAGTTGTTCCGAATGTGGCAGTTTAGCACCCTGTTCCTTGTTTCAGTTTGTCTCATTTTTCAGTCCAAGAGATTTGTAGCCAGCTGAAGAATCTCTAATGCCTGTAGATTTTCCTCTCCATGTAGGTAGTCTTAGGCAGAGATTTACTCTCCTCTATGCCCTATCTTTGAGAAAGTAAGGTTGACCTTCAAGGGCTCACCCTGAGGCAGGTATTCCACAAATGGGATCATTGCTGAACCATTTGTATTTATCAACATCCTTGCTAAAGTGTCGAGACTAGAAATGGCTACAGTACCCAGCAATACACCTCGAGAATATGGCTGAAAGTAGTAACTTTCCTTTTCTTCCTTGGGTGCTGTTCATTGCCAACAAAGGTCATGTTTGCTCTCTTGGCCATTTCATCGTGCAGGGAGATCATGATCTGCTCATAATCTTTTCCCACACCCAGCCTTTTTTCCAGAGGCCCTGGCCTAGGAGTGACACCATCATTCTTGGTTCCTATTTTGTGTTAAGATGTATTTAAGCACTTTTTAAAAGAGAGTTTACTTTACCCTACTGAGCTTGCTCTGGGAAACAAGAGTAGCCCTGTTCCAGCAGTGCCAATTGCCTATTTGTGCATTGTGATACGCAAGTCCAACCCAGCTCCGGTGCATATCAGGAGTAATGACGCCGGAGAAGGATCTGGCCTAATCTGAATGCAAATCCTGGGACAGAGCAAGTGACTTGTAGCAGGCTGCTGGCCAAATCTCCTTCTTTGAGGCCTGGGGTCCTAGAAGTGATCCCGTGGCGGTGCTGCCGAGGGACCATTCACTCTAAACCTGCACCAAATGTCTGGAAGTGCTTTTTCCTAAAACTGGCCATGGCTTAGTTACTGACCTGTAATCCACAGAGAAGTGGTACATGATGCATTAGGCATAATGTGGTTGAACTCCTGAGGCAGTGTAAGTGTAAAACCTAATGCATCTTTTGCAATAATTAGTTAACTGGCTGTTGATAGGGTTTATCCAAGCCTCACATTGGTTTTAGTTTTGAACAAGGATATTTAGGAACCAGAAATATGCCAATTTGCAATCAGTGGAGACAAGCATCACATTTGCCATTTATACAAGAGTGTTTGTTTTACAAATTCAGTAATGAAATATCTAAGGCAGCTAGATGCATTGATCTCTGGAACAGTATAATTTCTTTATGTGAATCACGGAGAGAAGACCTCTTTCTCTTCAGGCTCTGAGATGAGTTTAGATACTCCACTTCAAAACGAACCTCATGGAGATTTCATGACAGCATGAAGCAGAGAAGTTGGACAGAAAAATGGCAGTCACTTCTGGTTCTTCTGTGGCGTGCTCCAGGATCTCAGTGTCAGTATATGAGGAACTGCATAGGTATAATTGGATCCAGCATGAACAAACACCTCCCAGCTGGCATCCCCGTGTGGAAATGTAAAAGGGAGAAAGGAGAGGGATGTTGAGAATGAACAGTTTTACAAAAAAGGGGATTTCCATTGCCACCTTCCACACATCCCTCAAAACATCGAGGCTGGAGCCTGTTTTTCTCATTTGCTGGTTCAACCACTCAGGAGTGAAGGGCCCACTGATTTCAGATGGGTGTTAAAGGGTAGAGACACTTTAACAAAAATCACGTGCTTTTTCCTCTCTGTCACACATTTCTGAGCACCTTTGGCTTTGTCCTCTGACTCTCTGTTCCTATCAGAAAGGTTGGTCAGCCTGATATCCTGCCCATTTTTGCAGGACTAATATGCTCCTCCGGTAACGTATATCCAGTGTGGTATGTATATTTGCAGGTGGAGAGGGCAGACTGAGAAAATAGTTGCCCAGGCTAAAGGGTTTACCATTCAAGCTCTGACAACAGATCTAAATATATATTCACCCTGGACAGATTAGATTAGACTCAGCCTATAGCTGATCCCTGTTTTGACATTTATTTCCACGGTGAGAAGAATGGTTGCTTTTGAGTGGTTGAGTGATGAATAAATGACTGCCTTTCCCTCAGGAGTGAAGATTAGTGTCATAAGAAATCAGCCATCATGTATGTTATATGCCAAACATGTACTGTCTCAGCTCCCACCGCTCGGATGGGATTGAAACTTCCCTGACAGTTCGAGGGAAGGAGGAGTGCTGGGGCGGTGCGGGAATCGGACGGCTCTGAAAATGGTTAAACTTTTGATCACTTGTGAGCTCTTAAGTCACCAGTAAAATAACAATATATGTAAATTAAACTGTAAAAATAGCACAAAGAAGTATTTCTCTCCCTTGCTCTGTGTGTGTATATATATATATATGCATGTGTACGTATATACACTTGTTTCTAAATCAGACAGAAATGTTAACACATTAAAGTTCCAATATTTATGTATTGCCTATAGCTAAACTTAGACACAACATCTAATTTACAGTGACGTCTTTCTTTAACAAGTTTTGTAAGAGGAATGATTTAAGTTCAAGGAAGTGCAGTGAGTCATCTGCATGGTGGGCCAGTGGCTGAGCTAAGTTTAGAATCAAGGGGAAGTTTGTATCTTCTGGTTCCAAGTTTTTCCCTTTACATCTCTGCTTTTCTCAAAAGCTCTCAGTGCTTAAAAAAAAAGAAAAGAAAAAAAAAGAGGAAACTTTTTTTACAGTTTCTTTTCTTTTCTCACTTGTTTTTTACATATCCTTGATTCTCTGGTCTTGTCAGTGAGTTTAGTTTAATGACTTGATGTTTTAAAATCAGGTTACGTCATGACCTTGCAGTTACTACCTTGTGGCATCCCTGTTTCAGGAGCTCTAAGATGAAAAAGCATGAGTGAAAAATGTTGAGGTCTGCTCAAGTGATCCCTGAGCAAAGGTATGCAAGGAAACAAACCAAGAAAGGCTGAGCCCACCCAGTCCAACCCCTGATGCTACTTGCCTGCTGTAAAACACCACATACTCATTCTCTTCAGCTCCCTTTCCTACCAAGATACTGACTTTCCTGCCAGACCAAGGGAATCATGCAGGTTACGGGGCACCATAGCTTAGGTGAAATCCATCTCGTTCCTCCTCTGAGAGGTGCCTCTGAAAACAAACTCATGGCCAGAACAAGGGGAGACCGGTGTGCTTTCACCACAGGTTATGAGCCTATCTCCTCTGCATCAGGCCCAAGATACTATTTTTGTGCAACATGGGTTAGAGCCCTGTGTATTCCTCTCCGCTCTCCTGGCATCTCCCCAGCACCGGTCTGACAGATTGGTATTACAAAGGCACAACTCATCTCTGATACAAATTGACTGGTTAATCTGCTTTAGTATGGCTTCCATAGATTTTATCTCTTTTTCCCCCAGGGCCAATAAATACACAAAACCTAAGGAAGACTGGCCAGACCCTTTCAGACTACGGTCGTTTAATGATTTTTGGTTTCCCTAGCTGGTTGGGTGCATTGCTGTGTTTTGTATCAGGAAAGAGTCATGACACAGCTAAGAGGTGATTAAACCGGGGACTTTGTGTAGCACACTGCACGCAGACAGGTGGAACATTTACACTGAAAGGAAGCGGTTTTCTTATTGTGCTTGACTTTGCTATAATAAAATGCAGTTATGTTTTATAACAGTTTCATTTCATTCTAGTTATAGTGCAATGACAGCCTTATTACACCACTGTTTATGCTTTTTCCTCAGCTTAGTCATTGTTTAACGTTAGAAACGGAGAGTCAACTCCATGCCTGACAGTTGTTGCAGCTCATGCTCCTGAGCACTAACACAGCTAGAGGTACCATGGGATGGGGAGGTAAAATTAATTAGGCAACCTGGTCGTTATAAAGGCCTTACCAGGGGAACCCCATACTCTTGTTACTGTCCAGTGGAGCTGGGCACTTAGAGAAAATAAAAATATCGAACTCTGTTGAATCTATTGAAAACTATTAATTACCAATTATCAACACCCAACAGGAGTGCAACTGCAGTCACAGCTGCCCAATGTTTCGCTCAGCCTTATTTTCCCCCAATTCTGGTGGTGGTAATGTCAATGGAGCCACAAGCAGCAGGGAAATGTCACTCAATGTGAGTGAGCATTGCAACCTGACCCTATCTTATTAAAGATGACTTTTTCAGCATGTGCAGTCTTTTCATATTCCAGATCAGCGGTTCCTAAAGGGTGGGCTTCAGAGTCAGAAAATCACAATACTTCCTTGTAACTTCACAGCGAGCAGCTGTCGCTCTGGTAAGATAAATGCCACCTTTTATAAACTGCAGTTACTGTTCATTTTTCTCCCCACTCCTTATATCTCTGCTTTGACCTAGTCTGAGTCATTCCCTGCATGGAAAACGCTTCTTCCTGTGGGCATACATATAACTGGGGTTGTGTACTGATAAAAGGGGTATAATGTGTTCTCTGACTCCGTAGCGAAACGCTTCTGCCTGGAATTAGGATGCTTGGTAATACAGTGAAGACACAGACTAGTGGAAGTTTGTCAAATTCCCCTACTATAGGTAGATGCCTGGTGGAAAAATAGCCTTTAAATGGCAACAAACGCTTTGCCCATGCACTGCATGTGGACCAGGAGGGTGCAGCTGGGGCGGTTGAGGCAGGAGCAGAGGGTGTCCAAAGGCTACAGTACCCTCTGCCGTACTCATCATGCATAGACCTTGAGGAGGCGAGGGCAAGAACTTGGTTCCTCCACGTTTGAATTGTGAGAAATGGCAACTGGCTACCTTCCTGCTCTAATGGCAAGAGGTTCAGATCCATCTACATGGACCAGGTCAAAGGCTAGTCCAGGCGCCTGTTTCTGGTGGTGACTAACAGTTTAATTATTGCATGTGGAAGGACCGTCTTTGCCAAAATGAGCATCTGGCTATCAGTAAATTAAGGACCTGCTACTCTGTAAGCTGCCTTTAAATGACCGTTTAACAGACCAGTTGGACCTCCATTGATTTGGTGGCTCCCTTTTAACATACACTTTTATTTTTAACTTTATTTTAGCAATGAATTTCCAGTTTTAATTACACACTGTATGCTCTTGCTATTTGATAAATTACATTTTTACACATGTATCCACCCCTGAAGACTCCATAGTCAAAGTATCATTTCTTGTATATTCCCAGGCAGGATACAAGCTGGCTGCTGCTGCACGTTATGGAAAAGTCATAAGCCATTAAAACCACCAAGTTTTATCTACCTGAGCTATTCTTTCCTGTCCATTCTTCCTGTCTTGTTTATGATCTAGAGCTTTTTAAAATTCCTTGTTATGACTTACAAGTTATTTCACTTTGTGTTTAAGCCCAGCGCAGCTACATTCTGTGTATCATGAGCATTCTGACTTCTGTTTCTATAACAATGCCTCTAGAACCAGCATCAGGAGAAAGCATGTTATGGAAACTTGTTTGTGCTTTCCCGTTTGGGGTTTGGTGGCTTCTGTGAGAAGCTGCTAGAAGCTTCCCCTAGGTCTGACAGAGCCAATACCAGCTGGCTCCAAGATGGACCCACCTCTGACCAAGACCAAGACAATCAGCAATGGTGGCAGCACCTCTGTGATAAAATATTAAGAAGGAAAAAACCCACAAAACCTATCAGTGGCTTTTGCATCCAGAGAGAGGAGTGAGATGTGAGAAACTTTGAGGACACCAAGGTCAGTAAAGAGGAAGGGGGAGGAGGTGCTGCAGGCACCAGACCAGAGGTTCCCCTGCAGTCTGTGGAGAAGACCATGGTGAAGCAGGTTGTCCCCCTGAAGCCCATAGAAGATGATGGGGAGTAGAGACTCCAACTGAGCCTATGGAATAGGAGCAGGTGGATGCACCCAAAGGAGTCTGTGATCTCATGGGAAGCCCATGCTGGAGCATGCTCCTCGCAGGACCTGTGGTTCCGTGGAGAGAGGAGCCCAGGCTGGAGCAGGTTTGCCAGCAGGACTTAAGACCTCATGGGGAATGCAAGCTGGAGCAGTCTGGTCCTGTACCACTGGAAGAGACCCATGATAGAACAGTTCACGAAGAACTGTAGCCTGTGGGAAGGATCCATGTTGGAGAGTTTCATGGAGGAGTTGAGGAGGGGGAGTGATAGAACGCCTTTGGTGGGTACCTGGCCTCCACTGAAGGTCAACCCACCACATTTCCATATTGCTTCAGTGCCTGAGTTTGAAATTTAGAAGTGAATTTTTTGCCACTAAATCACAAGAAATTCAGTCAGTGTTTCAGCATACTTTTGTAATGCAAAGCCATGCAGTTGAATAACAACTTTAGCTCGTTCAGCAACTTGCCTAATAACTTGCAGTGATTACAATAAAGAAATCACATAATTTTTCACCCAGTGTGAGACTTTCACCAGCTTGGTCACAACCATTTTTTGTTTTGAACAGTTCTCTTTTTCATATGTATACACCCCTAGATGTACAAAACTTTAGCATTACCACCTAGGCAAAAAGAGATACTGCCAAAATACCAGACCAGGTTCAAAACATCCAAAGAATATCCTATATACTATATCATTTGTTCATCAGACATGCTATGCACCCATTATTCCTTTGAAGCTCATTGAGAGCTGCTGGTGCTTGCTGTGTTTTGTGGCTGAAAACCTTTCAAGTAGAGAACTCCCTCTGGCTTTCTATGATTTTCTGCATGCAGAGCAATCAGCCCAGGCTCATTGCTGTAGGAACACGAAAGGGGCAAGGAAATGCTGCTGCCTTACTCTGCCCACTTGGAATCAAGGTGCTCCGCATCACCGTGAGAGATGTAAGCCATCAGGAATTTGTTAGAGTCTGGCTGTCTTAATCATAAAATAAATATCTGGTGATCTGAAGATGTTCAGATGGGTATATAAAGATAAAAATAACAAGTTGTGTCCTTCCCCCTGTGATGAGGAATAATTCCACATCAGCAATGCTTCCACCACATACCACCTGCGTTCCCACCGGAGCACGTTCCATGGCAGAGTCGCTAATGACCACAGGTGAAGGTGAGCAGGACTGAGTTCAGCAGGAGCTCTGTGCTGCGGTTCAAAGAGGGAAATAGTGCTGCAGAATTAGAAGGTACCTTCAGGAAAGGGGACTCAATCAAACCAGCAAGATCCATCAGTGCCAGCACACAGGCGGCATGACCAGGGATAACTTCAGGTGATGGTTTGGACTGACAAGGAGCTGTGCTTCAGAACTGAGGTCTGTTCGGATAGGGACAGACACAAATCAAATTGCATTGTGTTGACAGATCCATCACTTTGTTGAGTATCTTACACCAACCATCACTGGAAAGGCCAAGCTGGTTACAGAGTGGATTTCTTTCTGTAATGAATATATAATCTTGGATGGGAAGGAAGGAATGAATCAGATAAATTAAAAGCTACATATACATGGAGGTCATACTGGGTACTGGGGTTTTGTTATGTTTCCAAACCAATAGAAATCCATCAGATTTATTTATTTTTATTTTTACTTTTTTTTAAGGAGCTGGGAGCATTTTCTCAAGAGTTTTAGCAGAGAAGGGTGGGGATTATAACTTCCAGTTCTGCTCACAGTAATTGTAGCAATGATAATGCCTTTTCCAAGACCCTCCAGATACTTGCACACCCCACTCCCCTCAGCAATGCAGCAACCAGGGCCTCTGCTTTCCTTCTCAGTCTGCACATAGGCAGTAATTTAATGGGGACATCGATGTAGAAAGATATTGAATGCTATTCTGTTTAATGAAGTCTTAACAGGGAAACCTGGAAACCTCCATGGGTCAGTGCCAAAAGGCTGTCTCAATGCCTTTGTCCAAGGTATAGAGGAAGGGTGAGCGTTCCTTAGTTAAGTTAGGCTCTGCTCAACAGGAACAAAAAAGAGTAACCAAACTTAGCCTTACAGTTCAGGCTATGCTCTACATAAAGTTAATGCAGAACTCACTAGTATCAATTATTATTAGTATCAATTATTAGTATCAGTACAGGCTCTGCAAATCCTGTTTTAATCTTTAATTTTAGGCTTAATAAGTATAAATGACACAGATTTGCTATTTTACATTAAGCTTGCCACTACTTACCATTTTTTTAGGGAACCTAACCAACAACACTGAGTGTCTTTGCACCTTTGGAGAATAAAGGTCTGGAAAAAAAGTATTAAGCTTGTCTTCTACCCAACACTATTCCTTCATTTCTCCTGCTGGATTTTGGATTTAGAATACACTAGAAGACTCAGTTTTGGGCAAAAGTTGGCATTAAAAGTGTGCATTACAAGCAGCTTGTCTCTTTGATTGGAGTGAATGCAGGGACAAGTTGCTGGGCAGCTGTTGCTCCTGGATCATTGTGCTTGTCATGATAAATTTGCTTGTTAGTAGTGTGTAGGTGTATCCTAGTGTTTGACATTGAGGGCTGGAGTCACCAGGAGGAAGAGATGGCTTGGTGCCTGGGACAGCACTGTGTTCATGTGCCTCCCACCCAGCAATACAGATGTTTGAAGTTCACTGGTCTCTCTCTTTGTCCTGGTAACATACATCAGCTTTCTGTGGACAGACATCCACTCTATTGACTAAAGTCCTGACGTAACCAAATGTTTGGCTGTTTGGCAGGATCCACAAACCAGATGTTATCTCACTGTTCAGGGTTTCATCTGCTAGGCCAGGCATGCTTAGGAGGGATGTCATCCCTGCAGGGGACAGCATCAGGCAGAAGCTAGTGATTAAGTTGTGAGCTGGGGAAATGGGGGACACGTCCTACTGCTCACCCATGTTGCATATTTGGCCACTTGCTTTCCTGTGAGAAAGTCAGAGTGATCTTTAATAATCTGCTGTCCTCTAAGGAGCAGAAGAGCAGAAACTTATTTTGGGTGGCGTTGAACTGCAAGTTAGATTTTCTCCCATGTAATGTCTTCTTTCAAAGAATGTTCGGTTGGAAAGTCATATTACTCTCTACTTGTATGAAGAAGTCAGATGGTGGAAAGAATCTTCTGTAACCAGAAGATTTGGAAAAAGGTAGGAAAAAAATGTGTGGTTTTTTTTTTTTTTTAAATTTCCTATTTTTCCCTGTTGAGCCCTGCTGAACAAAAGAAATATGGGTGAAAGCTGAAAAAAACCCTGTTTACTATGACACTGTTACTGCTGCATTAGAATCATAGCATCATAGAATAGTCTGGGTTGGAAGGGACCCCAAGGATCATAGAGCTCCAACCCCCCTGCCACAGGCAGGGCCACCAACCTCCAGGCCTGGATCTACACAAGGTTACCCAGGGCCCCATCCAACCTGGCCTTGAACACCTCCAGGGATGGGGCATCCACTACTTCTCTGGGCAGCCTGTTCCAGCACCTCACCACTCTCTCTGTAAAAAACCTCCCCCTAATATCTAATCTAAACCTGCCTTCCTTTAGTTTTAATCCA
>VZTU01035014.1:12515-25368 GCA_013400835.1 Zapornia atra
CAAGAGCACACTGCTGGCTCATGTTAAGTTTCTCATCCACCAGAGTCCCCAAGTCCTTCTCAGCAGGGCTACTGTCAAGAAGCTCTTCTCCCAGTCTGTATCTGTTCTTCAGAAACGCTTTCTTTAACTAACAACTATTTGAGAAGAAGTCACTTTATTTTAAAACACTCAGAAGTAAGCAACTGCAATGCCCATATGCTGTTGGTTGTATTCCTCCTGGTCCTTACTCCAACGTAGTTAAATATTTTGCAATGAAGACACATAGAGTTACCAACTTCATTTTTCAAGGTTTACCTTTAGAAATATGAGCTTCTTTTGTATCTACACAGTATCATCAGGTCTTTGTACTATCCCTGAGCCCTGTGGATTTAACCTTCCTTTTTGTTTGCAAGGCACTGATGTTTATACTTTCTATTTTAACCTTTAATTGTTTGACCTATTTTAGAAATGTGTCAACCAGCAAAAATACACTTAAGCATTTCAATGACCAGCAGAGTTGCTGGATATTATCAGGCATATCTATCACTGTTCAAGAACAAAGGTTTATACTTCCTTATCTTATAAATATACCCAGCAGCAGTTTCAGTAAGGTAAATGCACACACATGTGCAGATATCTGTTTACCTCTGTATGTTCTTATGTATCGTTCTGATTGGAGTAAATTTAATTTTATCTCAGTAAAGAAACAAACCTGCAGATGCTTTAGATTTCACGAGTATTTGTTATTTTTCCTGAAAAACTGGAAAAAACCCCTGATATTTTCCCACAACATTTAAATTTCTAGAACTCTTATGTCCATCTGCAATGGAGATGCACATTTGCACATATTCAGAAAAAAACACAGAGAGGAATCTCATAATTTTGAGATTTTTCAGGAAGCATCAATTCTGCAGTACTTTCAAATATGACTTTTGATCTACAGCTTTATTTTGCAAAATCATATCTTGGCTGGATGAGCTTAATTCTTTATATGATAAATAAAAATATTCTCTAAAGTGAGTAGAGATGCAAATTATAGCTATTTTGTGGCTTTCTTGTGCAGCCAGAGAAGTGTAAAAGAGTTTCCATTTGAATGAAGCATTGCACATCACAGAGCTGTAGCGAGCGAGAGAGAAGCCCGTAAAGTTCCTGCTTGTCCTTCATAACACTCACCAGGCTGGACGTGCCTGGCTCTGGGACACGCACGTGTGTGCATGCACAGACGAAACGTAGCTTCTCCTTGGCACACCTCTGATGACAGAGCATCAGAGCCATGACCAGCACCATCAACAAGCTGCAGCAATACGTGGTAGAGCCCCATTTCCATTTTATAGCGTGTATAAGGCATGGCATCGTTAACAAGTGTTTTGAGGCGCCCCAGGATGGAAATATCGCTCGGAAACACTAAAATGTAGCAAGCGCTATTATCGCTGTTCCAGAGAACATGGTTAGAAAATCAGAATATTTTATTCCAATTTATTATTTTTACTATTTATTTATTACTTGTATTGCCATAGCAACTAGGAGCTCAGTCGCAGACAAAACCCCCACTCTGCTAGGAACCGCACAAACAAGAAAAACAGACCGGGAGCTCAGATGCACAGTAATAAAGTGCCCTTAATTTTAAAAGGTCTCTGAGGTCATGTATGCAATTGCAGACAACAAATGTAAAGCATGTTCACATATAAACAGATAAACAAAACATAGTCAGGCCACCAGTCATAAACTTGGCTGTCCACTGAAACTCCTTGGAGAAATTATCATCAGAGCTCGAATCATGCTCTTTAGGAAAAAAGATCAGGCTGTATCAAGCCAAGAAGGAAGGGCTGGCCAAGGATCTCATGCTGCAACCAACTCCATGTTTAGTGGGTAGAGGGTTAGTGGGAACAACTCCTCTGACTCAGCTGAGCATGACCTCCTCACACAAGGAAAGCTATGCGATGCTCTAAGAGTACAAATTTCTGGCTTTAAGGAACATGGGATCTGGAAATATTCCTTTCTGTATTACCTTGCCATTAACCTGAGAGATCTGTCATATTTGTTAAGAAGAAAAGTTGTCAGCCCTCCATAAGAAACTATCAGCCTGCAAATCCCATGGGGAGGCACTACTGAAAGGACCATGATTACACAACGCAACAACCTTCTTAAATTCTCCTGCATTTCAGAGAGTATCGATTCCTAGCATGGTATTGAGCTGTGTAATACGAATGCTATTTTACATTCCAGAAATGCTAGCTCTGTTAATGCCTTGAAATCTTCCTTCAATTTTTAGTGCCCTAAAAAGCTGCCAATTAACTCCTTCCCTTCCATCAGCATCTCTTTAATTTAGTTTCCCATTTCCCCCCCTATTTTGTAGTGTTATTTTGGGGATTTTTGGGTTTGTTTTGTTTTGTTTTAGAGTTTTCCCCTCTCTCATTTTCAACCTGGGTTTTTTCTGCAGTATGTAACTGGCACAACTCCTTGCCCAATGAAGACACAACTTACCTTGCCATTTTAATGCAGGGAGCTTGCACAGTACATGGACTTTTGTATGATTACAAAACAGATACAGCACAACCTGTATGTGCTAATTAAACACACCACATTAATAATGTGGCAGCATGTGGCCTATATAACTCTGGCAGCCATAAGAAGAGTCCCGAGGGAGGCATATTTCTTTGGACTCAGTTGCTGTAAGGATCTTTGCAGGGCGACCCTCCATATTTTTTTTTTCTTGAAGGCACTGTGCTCATGAGGACTGTGTTCTTGTATGATAGCCTTATGTTGACAGTGCATTGCCCCTGTACCTCTTTTCTCCATGCTAAATTGCTGATAAATCTTCCTGGTCACCCTGCAAAGTAGAAGGGAGAACTAAAAACCTAGTGTTTCACACCAGCAAGACAAAAGAAAACAGGAGAGTCTGCAGTGCAGTTGGTTGCAGAAGGGGGACTGAGCTGGTATGAAGTCCTGCTGTTTGCACGCAGTTGCACTTATTACCTGTGAGAAATGGGAAGGTAGGGGCTTTTCTCATCCACCCCACGTGAGCTGCAGTGCCTGGATGGATCCTAGCTTTGTTCATAGACACAGCTGGCCAGCACTGCAGGCTGCACCCCGTTTTATAGGAGCTGTCTCTGCAGTCACTGTGAGCCTGTAATGGCCCCTTTGGAAGCTGGAGAGGGGCCTAAGCTTTTTGTGAAGACATAGCCATAGAGATTTGCTCATTTTCTTCTCCTTAATAAGTATGGATTTATAAGCCACTTCATTTATCTTTCTGATTGGACATAGGGCTTCCAGAAACATACTGGGCTCAAGTGCTTGAAAAACATGGCCCTTTGGATACCATAAGGACAATCCTCATTTTTGTCCATTCTGTTATATGGTTAAAAAAAAAAATTGGAAAGAACTAATGAAAAACATTTACATCACAACTGCAGGAGGGCAAACCTTTGAGGTTTGTTCAATCTCTATTTGGATAAAAAGCCTGTTTCTGTGTATGAGGCTTTTTAACCTAAATGCATCATTAATGGGCAAACCAGTGGGGAAAAAACCCCCAGATTTGATGCTAGAAAATTTTGCAGGCCAAATGATGGTATTTAGATCTCGTGCATGCTTTTACAGTTAAGGTAGCCGAAGTATCAAATGCTGTCATTTATCGGTATAAAAGCTTCATATTCAGCTTAGAGGATGAGGGGAAGTTGCTCTCAAAACTAGACCTAAGAGTCTCCCCACATGCACAACAGAGGTTGAAGTCCAGGCAGGTGAGTATCACTGATGTGGGTAAGGAGGGATGAATGAGCGTTCCGGCTGTGTGCATTGCACAGTCCATCTCTAATAAGATAGGATGAAGATTCTTTTTCAGCTACCTTATGCATCCATGCCTGGTGACTGCCTTTTGTGAATATTTTTAGGAGGACAGTTCAAAAGAAAGACTAAGAGGCTGACGTGCTAACTTTGGAGAACATTTTTTGTCAGATCCTTTTGCTTGTAGGTGTTGACTCAGTTCTGACTCTGGAAAAAAACCCTTACCTGTTAGCAAGACTGAGCTGTTACATTTGAGTATTTGGAGACTGTTTGGCATAGTCCGTTATAGAGTCCTGTACCTGAGCTCTCTGCTACCAACACATCTTTGAGTTTCAGTCATTTCCATCTTTAGACTTTTGGGGATACTTCTGATGCCTGATGGATATTTTGTAACAGCACAGGACAATACTGCCAACGTCAGCCCAGGGGCTCTTTGCCTCTGGCTCCTGGACTCTGTCTTCACTGCACACTGCTACCTGCTGAGGGGCTGGTTCAGGAGGGTCGTCTCTTCCTACTTTATCTTGCGCGTATTAAGCTTTCTTTTGCTCCCCAGGCTAAATTCCCCCTAAATTCCCAGAAAAGATAGGGTAAGTGGCTCTGTTGGTGCTTGGGCACACCCCATCAGTGTCACGTAAGGCATGTTAATTCACCTCTCTTCTGTTTTTGGCCCTGGATGCCTATTCCTGCCAAGTGTGCTGTGGGAACGGGTGTTAAATGTTACTGTCACTTATAGTACACGAAAGATGATAAATACTGTGGAGACAAGCTGTGAAGAATGGAGACAAGAAGCTGATGTTTGGTGTGAATGGAGAGGGGGAAGGCTGTGAAAAGTGAAATCACATGCTCAGAGCAAAAGGCGAGGCAAGTTTCCTTGGCTGCAATGTTATGAATGGAGATAGGTAGCGATGGTATGTTTGATGAATTTGTAGATGATGTTCGGCAAGACGGGAGATGGTGAGAGCCTGGAGGAGTGCTTTGGGTTATGAATGAGAATAAAAGCCTGCAACATAGAACTGTAATGTCAAAAGAGGGAGTAAGGATCAACTGGGGACTAAGCAAAAGTCTGTGCCAAGGCCGTGGATGTGAGGAGCTGGAGAAGAGGCAGGACAGTGGTATTTCCATAGTGACAGAGAAAAGGGGTAAATGTCAGAGGGAAAGATGAAGAGCCCTGCTCTGACCACGCCAGTCTTAAGCAGATGGCTGAAACATGGAGCAGGTACTTTATTTATTTTTTCAGATGAAATTATCTGGAATTTGATTATCTGTATAATTATCTGTAAATTAATTATCTGGAGACAACATGAAAAGAAACAGAGACAGAACCCAGGTGTAGAAAGCTTCTGTAGAAAACTGGAGGGAAGAATGAGAAAAATCCTTTGAAACGTATGCTGAAAGTGCAGTTAGAAGAATGAGAAAAATCCTTTGAAATGTATGCTGGAAGTGCAGTTAGAAGGAAAAGAGGAGAATCAAGACACAGATGAGTAAAGCAAAGTCCATGGAGAGCAGCTTCCCAAGAGGAAGAGTCTTGCAGGCAGGTTGGAGAGGGTGACAAAGGGTGCTAGTTCTCACTTTTGGATGGAATGATTCATGGGGGACTTTGGCAAAAATGTGGCTCCTTCACTGGAGGGCAAAGAAAAGATATTAAAAACAGAGGGTTTAAGACTAAACTTCATTGGAAGAGCTCCAGAATACATTTGCAGACTAAAATAGGTGGATGGGGTGGCTGGTAGAGAGGAGAGTCAAAGATGGTTTATTTTTAAAAAGACACTTATATTGCGATGTGGAGAATCCTGAGGAAATTGAGAAATAGAAATAATAAAGAGGAGGTGAAAGAGTGCCAGCTGGATTAAGACAGGCTCGGAAGAAACTAATGAGATGCTTGTCTGCTGAATGAATATTGCAGATTCATGTCTTGGCGAAGCCATGAAGGAGAAGAAAAACCTTGGAAGGGTTTTTGAAAAACCAGACAATTTTAATTCAAAATAAGTTGGTGAAATTCTGTGCAGCAGCAGCGTATGGATGGGAAGAGTGAAATGGAGGAGGAAAAAGAATAAAATAGAAAAAGGAAAAGGGGAAAACAGGGAAAGATGGCTGAAGGAGTGAATCAAAGGTGGTGAAAAGCTGTCAGCTCTGGAAATGGGGGATTCGCATAAAGTATAGAAGTACAAAGGGTTGTTTTATTTTTGTTAGGGACGTAGCAGAAGTCAGGAACTGAAGGAAAAGAGAGGAGAAAGGGGTAAATTCGGAGTGGACAGTGTTGTCCAGGCTGGGGAGAAGAGGAACAGAGGAAACAGGAGGTAGGAGTGTGCTGTGCGTCAGGGGCACAGACCTGGAGAGAGAGAAAAAAGAACTGATAACAGACAGAGGGAAAGTCTGGAGAACTTCATGAACATGTGCCAATAGAGGGGAGAGAAAGCGGGGAGCAGGAGGCACTGAAGAGCAGGAGGGTTATCTATACTTGTGATCTGGGTATGGGAACAAGGTAAACTGAGAAGATGGATGGTTGGTACTTGTTTGTCGAGACAGGGAGAAGAATTTTCAAACCAGGCCAGCGTGTCATATGGAAAACCAAAGCTGATCTATGGCAAAAGGAATTAGATATACTATCAACACAGTACTTGAAGATATAGAACATAGGTGAGGAAAGCTAGTCTATGATTCTGTAAAAGCTGGGAAGAGAAGAGAGAGACAGGAGTTTAAATAGAAACAGCTTGCAATTTCTAACACTTGTAATTGGGATAGAGGGTTTTTCGCAGTAAATTTGTAACTTTTGATACTCCTGAAGCCTTTATAATGCTTCATAACAATGGATTTCTTTTTAATATTAGGCTTAATGTTATTAGATTTTATATTTTCTTCCAAAATTCAAATAGTCCATCCATAATACATTAATTTTCCATGGGGTCCCATTAACATTCTCCCCAGAATGCCATCTCCTTAGTGGAGAGCCAGTGATGTGCTCATTTATATCTAGAAGCTCCTTAGAACTTAAAAATATTAAGCCTATCAAATATCAAGCTTACTGAACAATGTATTAAATCATTAGTCAATGGCTAAAAAATCACAAAGTGCTTCCTAGATCAATAAATACTGTGAATTAATAGGAAAATATGTACTGAAGGAAGCTGAATAGAATTTTTATGAATGCCAGAGTAATGATGATGGTGGTCAACACTGAAATAGATACCTGTTATTTGTAGAGCTGCATGTAGAAAATAAAGAAAAAATGAGTAGTACCTCAAATATACCTAGCTAAAGGTAGGAGCTATCTGATTTCTCATCAGGAGAGAGAAATCTTGGAATTTGGAAATTGCTGTGGTCCTGGAAAACTGAAGCATATTCTTATTCTGAATCTTCACTGATCTGATGATGTAGCTGAGATCAACAAATTACTTGCTAAGCCAGACACTTTATGCATGAAAAGTGTCACTGTCATTTTCCAATTAAGAGGGTTTTTTTTTGGTTTTTTTTTCCATTAAAAGCCCAAGATTTCACTTCCATTGGAACAGATTCCCTTAGTCATCTAATGTGTTCTCGTAATCCAGCCATTTCTTTCCAAAACTGGCTTTCAGCTATATTAGAGGTTTAATTAAAGTGCCTTACTTTGATGTTTACTCCTCTAAATTTCTCATGGGTTGTTGTTAAGACTTCTTGTTGATGTGGTCCTTATTTATGGAGGGATTGTTTGATAATGCTATATCACTGCAACTGAGAAATAAATCTCATGTATACTACTGCCAGCTCTTTCTTCATGGGCAGAAAACTCCATAAACTGGCTTCATTGTAGATAAGAATTCAAAGCACATTGTCAGCTCCGTAAGCTGTGACGTCTCTTTTTCTGCTTTTCAATGTTTTTCTTGCTCAAAAGATATCTTTTCATCTTAGGGAATGTCAGCAGAAACACAAAGGGATGGAGTTACTGTAGATTAGAGAGTTAACACTTGTCAGCTGAGTTGCATTTGCACACCTCATGAAAGCATTTAGTCCTTCCCACCACTGAATGAGAAGGCATTAACTTCTGCCTGTGTTCAACTGTTGTGTTTTGTGTTTGACCCACGCAAGGGGGAAAACCAGAGCCAGTTTTTACAGGTCACCTAACAAGGGCCAGACGTTAACTGGTGGTAAACTCACCTCTTGTGGTCATTTGTATGCCATAACCATAGCACATGCACACTGCTGAGTCTCTCCTCTGCGTTTAGTTCACTTTGTCCCATGGTGGAGACACATCAGGACTATGCTCACAAATGTCAGACCCGTTTCTTTTGTCCTCCCTGTGCCTTGCTTTAAAACTCTTGCAGCTGTTTAAAGATCAAATAAGTGATGATCTTGGGTCCCAAACCATCTTCTTGTTCATATCTAAATATAATGCACTTATTTACCATGTAGGAAAGATTTGCCCTTACTGTTATGAAGGCAATCAGAGTTGGGAAGCTGTTGGAAACCTTGTCTGCTTTTGAGAGGTGCAGACAAAGAAAAGTTGATGAACCTGGGGAAAGCTGAGCTGAGCAACTGGCTTCATCTATGCAAGAAAATTAAGTGGAGCCAGGAAAAGCTCCAGGGCATTAACACCTGATGGTCTGTAATGTCATTGTTGCAAGAGCCTGTTGTGGTTTTGCTGGCAAGGTTCTGGCAGAGGAGGGGGGCTTCAGGGAGCACTTCTGCAATAAGCAGCCAGAAGCTCTCTGCAGACCTGAAAGAGCAAACACCAGCTGGCCCAAGGCCTGACCTGCTGCTGACCAAGGCCGAGCCCCTTAGTGATGGTCATAGCACTTCTGTGAGTCACAGTTAAGAGAAAAAACCGCAAGCAGCTGCTTTTTGCCACCAGAGAAGGGAGAGAGAGCAGGTTAAGAAACTCTGCAGACAGCAAGGCAGCAGGGCACCAGAGAGAAAAATGCCCCTGAAGCCTGTGGAGAAGACCACAGTGAGTTGGAGTGAGTTGTCCCCCTGCAGCCCATAGAAGATGACAGGGAGCAGAGACTCTGTCTGCAGCCTGTGGAGAGACCCCACACTGGAGCAGGTGGAGACATATGGAAGACACTCTGACCTGCATAGGAGCAAGCCCCCAGCAGGACCTGCAGGCTATGGAGAGAAAGGGCCACACCAGAGCAGGTTTGCTGGGGGAGCTTGTGACTTTGTGGGGGACCAGGCTGGAGAAGTTTGGGCCTGAGAGATTGCACTCCATAGAAGTGACCCATATTGGGGCAGTTGGTGAGGAGCTGAAGCCAACGGGAAGGACTCGTTGGAGAAGTTTGTGGAGGGCTGTCTCCTGTGGGTGGAACCCCATGCTGGAGCAGGGGAGGGTGTGAGGAATGACCCCTCCCCACCCCACTCTTCCCCATTAAGTAGGAAAACACTGGTGAGGAACTGACTGAAACCCCCATTCCCCAATTCCCTGCCGCACCCTGTGCCACATTGGGAGGGGAGAAGAAGGGAGAGAAATTGTGAATAAACTTAAGTCTGCTAAGAAAGGAGGGGCGAGGGGAGGTGTTTTAAGAGCTGGTTGGACTTCTCATTATCTGTCTCTGGTTTCACTGTATGACTTTATGTGTAGTATAATAAAGTAGATGGTTGGGATTTTTTTATTCTATGTTGAGTCTGTTTTGCCCGTGACACTGATTGTGGAATGATCTCTCCCTGTCCTTATCTCGACTCCTAAGCCTCTCAATATATATTTGCTCCCCTGTCCAGCTGAAAAGGGGAGTGATAGAGCAGCTTTGGTGAGCATCTGGCCTCCAATCAGGGTCAAAGCACCACAGAGCCCATGAATGGCATACTTGCGACCCACAGAAAGTAACGACTCACAGCCAACTCATGGAGTGATTCAGGAGCTAGCGACTCCCAAAAGGCAGTTTGGCCTCTTGGAGGCAAGGAGCATTTAACGGCATGGACAGGGCTTGTCTGTGCCTGTAGGTCTCTGTGCCAGAGTACAGATCATGGCAAATTTAATTAACTACAGTGAAGAAGCCTTACAGAGCTATACATATGTCAGAAAAATCTAGAAGAGGAGTAAGTGGTCTGTTGGTTGCTCACCAGTGAAAAGGTGATCTGAGTCAGTCGGTGGTGGAGGTAGGGACAGTACTCTTCACAAACAGATCTATATTAGGGCAGACGTAATTTCTTGAATCTTCCTTTTTTTAATGTGCAAACATTTGTTCTAGAGATGAATCATCATCCTCATTGAGCTTCATACAAGCCATAAACTTCATTTTACAGCTCCTGCAGTAAGAATATATTAAGTAAATAGGCTTGTGGGTAAAATACAACAACAGATTAATGCCTTTTTTTCAATTTATTTCCTATGGCTAGCCTTCTCTCGGAAACAAGCGAAGAGAAGCAGAGGGTCTGTGATTCCCTATACAATGTTTTACAGGCTTAATAGTTTATAAGGACAGTTTCATGCTTTCTAAGTGATGGTTATAATTGTTTGAAGTTCGTACTGCCTTTTAAAAAAAATTATTTTTGTATTTTAATGAACTCCAAGGAGTGCTTGAGGGATAGGTGAATCGACCTGAATTTTCTCCTCAAATGTGGGCAAACCATTAATGGAGCCTTAAAAGCTTCAATTTATATTTTCTTCTGTCTGAATAGGTTGGAAGAAACAAACTTTTACATGACCGTCTTTGCTCAGTGCTTTAGCATGGCCAGTACCATGATTGCATATTGATCAATAACCTCATTTTACAAAAAAGACCCTCAAGCAATGACCTGAAGTAAAGTGGCCATCTGTCTACGTACAGGAGAAAAAGAGCTTCTAAAAACCAAAGGGATAGGTGGTCCTAACAGTTACAATGCAATTATGACTTGTTACATTTTCACTGGGGGATGCAGTATTGAGCATTATATCCAAACACAAATTTGTACATGTGCACACAAAAAAGCAGATACAGTTTTAAGGCTTAAGAAAAGAGCAGAGCAAGAAGCTATATTGGACCAAGATGTCTGAAAAGTACTTTGATTTTGGGAGCTCCAACCTGTGAATTTCAAAATAGAGCTTTTTACTCATAGTACAGGAGCTCATCATTCCTGGTGCTCTGGATCTCTGGAGACAGCTTGGCCAAAACATTAAAAATTCCAAATTCTTTTGAGAACCTGAGCCACCTTGTCATTTTTCCAGCCTATGAAGCTTGTCAGCTTTATGCTCTTGTACATACTGCGTCATAAAAGAGCTGAGCTGCAACTGCTTTGCAATCCATTTCTGAGGGTTACTGGTGAAAGGGATGAGTTGGTGTCTGAAGTCACCTTGGTGTTGTACCTTTGCTATCTCACCAATACCAATGCCACCAGCAGTAATGAGATAGTTCCCGATGTGCAACCCTTCCTTCCTCCTCAAGTTTCAAGCCTCTTGTACTAACACTCAGGAAAGCATATCTGAAATTCTTGCCTGCTTTCTGTCAAAGCTGCATCTGCTAAGAGAGCTTTATCTATGAAGCAGTGAACGAGGTTTCAGATAACCTTTGTGGCAGACTCTTAAACTATATGTAGGTTCACAGTGTTAGGAGGCTGTGAGGTAAATTTAGATTAGTGAGGACTAAATATAAATACACTGCTCAGTTCCCTGAGCAGTTGATGTGAAGGGGTTAGACTCCTGCTAGAAACATGAGCATAAGTCCCTGCTCTGCACTGATTTTCTGCAGAGGCTGGAGTAAATCACTGCCTCAAACCTTGCTGGATGGGACCCTTGGCCTTTACTTCCAATTTGTAATGTAGAATAATAATACTTAATTACTGCATAGGGACAGTTCAAAGATGTATGAATCTGTTTGATGACTAGAGATGTTTTAGTCACTGTGCCAGTAATGTAAGAGTCCAGCAGTTACCTCGGCTTCAGAATACAAGTTTTAGTGCCATCTTTGCTCTAATACATGTCTGTTCTGTTAGCTTAAAGATAAAAATGTATTGATTTAGACGTTTGGAGTTCAACAGGACACAAATATTAAATGAACAAGGGAAATTAATAATGATGAAACTAAGAATTTTTTGAAGGTGAATCGATGGAGGCCTTGGACAAAAGGTATGTTTTATACTCTCCCAGTGTATAGCATAAAGGCGAAGGCTTTATATCAGTAAAGAGTAAAGCACCACTTCTTTATTTCTTTAGCCTTTTTGAAGAATATTGAGGAACAGGGAATTCTTTTCAAAAACCAATGCTGCAGTGTGGTTCATGGCAGCTGCTGACTGAGCTGACAGCGTTCATTTAAACCCTCGGTCAGGCAATGCTTTTAGGCCCAGGTGAAACCCTCACCTGTTCAGGAAAGCATTGAGTCACGTACCCACAGGCCAATATCACTTGAGTGCCATTGACTTCAGGTGCATCTGGGTGTTTGTGGCTGCACCCCTTTTAAACAGGGATGTTACTCAGAGTAGGACCTGAAGGCTGATTTCCCTGAAGATGACAAGACTATGTAGCATTCACTGGTGTATGAACAAACCAAATTTGGGTGGCTCTCCTAAGACTGTGTTTCCTGAAACTGAATGTGCTTCAATGGGTTTGTGAATTGCCAAAATTTCTCTGATAAGTCCACAGTCATTAGGGCCTATTTTGGGAGTATTTTTTTGCATTAACTAGATTTCATTTGATTAAATTCAGGACCTAAAGGTTTACAAGAATTACAGTGCTGCTGTTTAAAATATCTAGGGAAGCAATTTTTGTGCGGTGTTGATTAAAAGACGGCTCAAAGGCGTAAGTATCCTATGCCTGTTATGTTATTTTTTTAAATTTGCAAGCCAGGGAGAAACCAAATAACCATCCCAAGGTAGTCATGATGGAAAGGAACGTAGGGAACAATTTGTTCAGAACTGAAAGGCAAGTCAGACTTCATATATCTGTCCAAAGAAATTGCAATCACACAAAATCATTTTCCTTGAAGTTACCTTTGGCAATGCGAGTACAGGAAAAAGACAAGACCCCTCTATCCCCAAATCTCTGAGAAGAAGTCTGCAAGCCTTTTTTTCTTAGTTTTAACCTAGAGGCTCACATCAGCACATTTGTATTTTAGGGAAGGTGAGGATCCAAAGCTGAGCCTGAGTTTTAATGAGAGCAAATACTTCATTCAGCTGACAAAACTGGGTACAGGCTTCCAGGCTATTTTTCAAC
>VZTU01035014.1:25388-136376 GCA_013400835.1 Zapornia atra
GGGGGGGGAAGGGGGGTGGCAGGAAGAAAAGAAAAAAATTGATTTGGCTTTTTATTCAGATAACAGGAAAAAACAGCAGAGAATTCTTCAGTACCTCTCTCAGTGGACTAAAGCTTTCAGCATACCTGTGAAATGCTGCATGGCTGTTCCCTGTGAATATGTATACAGTGCCTGAATAGCATCCCTCTGCACCCTGGCCATCCCTGCAGGCTCCAGATAGCAAGCTGTTCCCCTCACCTCAACCCCAGAGGTTTGGGGAGTGTGCTCAGCTATCCCACAGCTCTCCCTGCCCAGGACAGGGCTCCCCACTGCCTGCTGGCTCCACAGGAGCTGGTCTGCATGTACCAGGCACACAGACCTGCAGGCACAGCCGTTGGTGCTGAGGAAGGGCTGGGCAGGAGCATAGATGGTGGGATGCACCTGCCTTGCTTGATTTAAAAGAAGAGTAGGCAAAAGGAGCAAGCATTTGGTCACAGTTTTATTTACCAGTACAGGCACAGAGACCCTGGGACATCCCAATCTACAAGCAATTATTTCTTGTTGCTCCTTTGGCAAGCAATAAGCTCGTTCCTGGTTTCTTTTGTCTTTGCAGGCTGATTTAATCAAAGCACCTCCCAAATCTGCTGTTGCTAGTTTGGGTATGGCCTTTGAGGTGAATCAGGGATCTCAAATATATGCTCCCCTGCAAGACAAAAGAAGTCTAATTTTGTGCCTCAGGCGGCAAAGCTGCCAGCGCAGAACGTTGCTGAATATTACAACCTCTGTAATGGACCTCTGTAATGCTCTCTATTGGGAGCATCGAAAGGGCAGTTTCAGCTTGGAAAGGGGGCATGTGTGGTCAACTCCCTCCACTGGCCACCTTGAAGAATAGAGGAACTACAAAAAACAGAAAAGAGAGGATTTGCCTCCTGGCAAACGCGAGGGGACTTCTGCTGCTACAGTTTGCTAACAGTTGTAGATTACTTATAGATTGTTCATGCGAGGTAAACTGTGTTTAAGGGGAAGCTTATCTACAGCCTGTCTGAAGAAGCAGAGGATGTGTTGTCTGACTCACACAGATGAGATATTAAGCTCTGCCTTTAATCTGCCCACTTACATATTGTTATGAAAGTAAAATACAAGCAACATTATAGTAAGGGAAATAGTTAAGTAAAGAAAAAGCAACCCACAGGCATGGTCAGTGCTGTCTAATGCCAAAAATTCCTGCTGTTAGTGGAATCTGACCCATGCCAAGTCCCTCCTTCAAGAGAAACACCCAGTGCTAGGAAAAAGTTCATTGATCTGAAGCTCAACATGTTCAAAATGGAAATGATGTGTGCACTTATTTTGACCTTTGCCAATATTTCCATGTGTCCCTCTTTCCAGTCTTTGCTGTCATAAAACCAGAGAGTGGCCAATCTGTCTTAGATGAGTGTTGGGTGATATACATCTACACTCAGAAGAGCTCACCCACAAGGCTTAGCCCAGTTGCTGGATGCAGGTATGTTTCTTCCAGTGAATTTCAATGAATGTTGCACTTCTCATATGACAGAAATGATTTATTGCCAACTTATTCATATGTAAATTAAAAGATATGAGAGATAGATCACTGTTCAGGGACAAACTAACTTGAACTCTTCATGCAGGAGCCTGTTTTGATTAATATAAAATGATTTTAGGAGATGAGAAGCTGAACACTGGGCCTCATTTTATGGTGAAAGAGTGGCACGCATCTCCTCACTTTGTCTAGCGAGGCTGCTTTACTCACAGACTTGAACTGACAGAACTTCAGTTAATATAAATCAGAGGGTATTGATTTATCATGGCTGAGGATTTTGCCCTGTGCCTCCTCTCTCACCAAATGCTTGCCAGTTGAGTGAGCGTTTTTCATTGAGCCCCATTGTTTGGCTCAAATGTGTGGGCACGGAAAAATGACAGGAGAACTTTCAAGTTTTAAAACTCACTCTTTATATTTAATGAAACTGCAAAGAGTGCAAAGTATAGACTGAGTTAAATCTGTTGTGGTGGGGTCACTAGTTCATAGTCCTCGTGCTGATGGTGTGCACCCTGCCTGTTGCAGAGGTTATGGTAGCTGTCATGGCTGATATCCTTGATCATTTCTAGACCAGGAGATCAGCTTTATGATGGATTGAAGCACTCAATAAAGAAGAAGCAGCACCTCTGGTGCCTTCCCAATTCAGCTGAACTGTTGCATGATCCAGTAGCAAGAAGTCTTTCCCTACTGCCTGAGGAATTAAAATTGTACTGTGCAATGCCTAATACTTATAAAGGACTTTATGCCTTGGAATTTGAAGGTAAAAATGAACTAGTGGATCAGACCCTCTGCACAGCAAAAGATTCAATTATTGCCTTACTTTGGATGTAAAATTGCTTAATGCTAATTTTTACTGATGATTGTTTCTAGAATCATAGGATGATTAAGGTTGGAAAAGACCTTATGCAGCAAGTAAGAGTGGGAGAGCCCTGGCTTACGAGGCAGAGACCTGGCTCAGTCTGTTCTAGAGCTCAGTCTGTTCTAGAGCAGTTTGGAGACAGCTGCAGGCAGCATCTCTGCACCTGAAACTCACACAGTCCAGCTTCAGGGATGACATTGCTTGGCAGAGACATTCTCTCCTTATGATTATTGTATGAGATAAAGGACCATCGACAACATTGCAAGGCCGCAAGTCCAACATTCAGTGAGCCTGTAAGTAACACGACAGTCAATTTATTCTATGTATTTTGGACAACAGGATGGCCATATTTGTGACATTGAATTCTGACGGCTCCCATAGAAGAGAGTTGAAGCATTCAAGAGTTCAGACTTACAGTGCTAAGGATAGCCTGCCAACTGTGTATATCAAAGGGCCAAATGATGTGTTAAATAAAGAGAAGTGTGAAAAGAACAAAGCAAAACCTCAGTTTAAGAGCTTTAATATGTACAAGTATGGCTCATCTTGAACAAATGATTTTTTTTTCAATTAAATAGGAAGAAACCATATGCACTGTTGAGAAAAGGAAGCAGATAAAGCCCAGCATTTCAAAACAAGCAGCTGTTCAAATATAAATTTCCCGTTTATTGAGATTTCAGTTGTATCAGAGTAAAGGTCTCAGAGTGGCTGAGCAAGTCAATCATTATATACCTTGTTAGTGTGACAGCCCCCTGTGTATTGTTTGACTGGAAATAAAACACAAATACCCCAAACCCCTACTGTGCCTGCTTCATGGTGCATAAATCTATTGTGTGTCATGTCACTTAGAGTTTTGATGGCAGGCTACCAAATGGCAGAGGAAAATACACAATCAAGCCTTCATTTTCATAAATGAAATTAAAGTACACACAGGAAATACAGAACAGAAGTGTTTTCATTAGTGCTATTTCAAGGGTCCATCACTCAAAATGGAGACTTTTGCAAGCCCCACTGAACATATATATGCAAATGAGTCCCAAGTATACATTATTCTACTTTCCAACCTCGATGATCTTTTTGTAATAATAAACCAAATAACAATACTAACTCCAAATCATTTAAACTGGCATTATGTCTTGTGTTTGGAGTGAAAAGGACAGAACCTTTGGGCTCTGGCCACACTGCCACTAACTGCTGGTGTGCTCCAAGGTCTTCCTTCACAGAAGCCTCCTTGGAGGTGTACTTCTGTTAGAGATGTTTAAACAACGAAATGTATGGCCTCTTAAGTCAACAACATAACCAGAACTGATGTCAAAAAGAAGTCAGGGTTAGCTACTATCTTCAAGCCCAATGTTTTCTTTGCTTAGTTATGTACACTTAGGAAACACCTAAAAAGAACTGAATTAATTTTGTTGGGCATTGAACAGAGCAAGAGCAAAAAGTAGGATCTTACTCTAAACCTTTTGTTCTAAGCTGGCATGTACACTGTCTAGGCAAAGTGTCAATTTTGAGCAAAAGCGTAAATAAATAAAGACCTGTCCTAGAGGTTATGTTTCCCTCTTCCTCATCTGCATTGCTTTGGGATCTAAGAAATAAAACAGATAATTTTGAGATTTAGATTTTGTAACTAGACTTGAGAAAAAACATAATCTGGTGCTGTGTAGCAAAAAAACCTTGGCCAGTAATTTTTAGATCTTGTCAACATTATCACATTCATTCCACTGTTACTTTCCTTCCAAAACTTGAAACATCTGTTTGTTTTATTTCATTGAACCCAAGGGGTCCCATGACTGAAATCATGCCTAACTTAGGAAAGCTGGTCCCCAAAGAGGGTTCTCTGCAACACTGCCCAAAACAGGAGGAAAAGAAAATGATTAAACCAAAGAAATGGTGCGTGGGCTCCAGTCTGCTGAACCTGTGCACTAAACTGGGTTCGAAATACCAGGTGCATAGCGAGGCAGTCCCGGAGTAAGCGACACGTTTCCTGTCTTACCTGTGGCAAGAATGCACCTGAAGCTCTCCAAGGGAACCTCCTGTCTGCGCAATACGGGTGCCACCTGTCTTCACAAGGTTTTGTCTCCTTACAGGCATTTCTCCCCCTTTGCTGCAGAAAATCAACCCTGTAAAAAAATATCATAAAAGCAAGCAGGACAAGCACAGACAAGGAGGCATATCTGAGTGTTCAGCCTCTGTGCTAAATGATGGGTGACAAAAGAGATGCTCTCTTCTGAGGCTCCAGCGGTACAATGGTTTAGTCAACAGCAACTAATGGGAATTTTGGAGTTACCTGGAGGATGTAGACATTGACCTCCTGCTGCTGTCTAACAGGAATGCAGAGCTTAATCCCTTTAAATATCTTGGGGGAAATCCCAGCTATAATTCTCACTCAAGAGAGAAGGTAAAAACGCTCCAACTCAGTCACTTTAGGAGCATAAGGAAAAGTTACTGGTGGTGTGATTTTATATGTACATTCTGACTGTTAAGAAAAAAAATGTTTTTTCCATTAATTAAAATCAATTCTGCCCTGGTAAAACTTTCTCCTGCATGTTGTTTTCTCCTAGATGTCCCATTAGACATGGGAGTTCCAGGAGGGAGCAGAAAAATTTTGATGCCAAATTTCATGGCAAGATTGGACATTTTTGGTTACTCTAACTCAGTAGGCTTTTATGATCGACATTTTTATAGTTTTAGGCTGAATTGCTCCTGCACAGAGGAGCAAGCACTGCATTTGAATGCTTTTTTTCTGGTGTCCTGGTGTTGGCAGGGATAGAGTTAATTTTCATCCTAGCAGCTGGTACAGTGCTGTGGTTTGGATTTAGGATGAGCGATGTTGCTAACACAGGCATGTTTTTAGTTGTTGCCAAGCATACTGCCCTGCTAATGAGAAGGCGGGGTACCCGCTGGGAGGGGACATAGCCAGCACAGCTGACCCACACTGGCCAAAGGAATATTCCATACCATATGACATCATGCTCTGTATACAGCTGGGGGGTGGGCCAGGAGGTGGGACAGCTCAGGGTCTTGCTGAGCAATGACTTTTTGGGTTGTGAGAAATTGTGCTGTTCATCACTTGGTATTATTGCTGTTATTGTTGTTGTTACCTTCATTTTCTGCCCTATTAAACTGTCCTGATCTTAATCCATGTGTTCTTTTTGTTTCATCATCAACTCTCTCCCCCGCCCCACTGGAAGGGTGTGTGCGAGAGGGGGTGCGTGTGAGAGAGCGAATGGCTGTTTGGCTGTTTTAGTTGTCTGCCATGTTAAACTATGACAGTCTTTTGACATGTGAGGAGAAAGAAAACAACAGTGTTACCTAGACCTTTAAGGGCTGGAACAGGCAGAGGCACCACAAGTCAATTCACTCAAAGGTAACTTATCAGAGGAAAAAATGCTTCCCTAATAATGAGATTTCTACTGCACATTTCCAGTCTTTATACTTTGAAGAGTTATCTCAGTTTAGAAGAGTATTAAGAATAGATGGATATGGATGGCAGAGTGTCTTGCTGAATGCTTATTCTGGTCGGATGAACTTTTTCTGCTGCAATTTGCTGTTTTTCCTTCTTTAGGCCATGAGTGTTGCTCTGAGTAGTTATTATGAATAATCTTTCTCTAGTCAGCAGTTGCTATCTTCTAACCCAAACCTCTTTCAATGACAAACAGGTAATGGTCCAGACCTCCAGGAGGTCTAATACCTCCTGTCACACTGCTGTGTTGACTGTTCTGAGCCGTGCTCATTTAAATCAGCTGATCCAGCCTAGGATTACAGCGTGATCTAGGCACCCTTGACAAGGCTACAGCTGTGATATGACAAAAGACCCCCAAATACTAATACTTCTCCTTCATGGGAGGGAAAAATACCCCTGCATTCCCTATTTTCACCCTTCACTTTGTAGTTCTCAACACTGCACTTTCATTTGGTGGCAAAAATCCCAGCATTTAAGCTGTCTGTCAAAACCTCCTTTCCCTTCCTTTTTACTCTACTTTCAGCTCCCAACCTGAGGCTCACATGAGGTCATGGCAAGAGTTTTAATTATGATCAGAAGTCTGAGACTGAGCTCTCTGGTACTCATGATGGAGCTCCCTCTTCTTACGTTCCCTGCAGCATCTCCCTCTTCAATCTTGATGAGGCCTGGATTTCCATAAAGCTCAATTATTTTAAAAAATCTCATAATAAATAAGTAGTCAAATGAGAAAAAGCCCTTTTAATTTATTTGAAAGGGTGCAGATGAATTTTCCTCATCTCTATCAACTTTGGTTACATCCTTTGCTCTTTTTTTACAACCAGCAGAATGTAAAAGGAGGAAATGTGAACTCCAAATTAATTTGTACTGTTGAATCTAAACCTTTTCTGGGAATGTGCTGCCGTGACTACAGTTTGGCTTCTTACATAGAACAGTGGACCTCAGATATGACCTCACAAACAATATAAAGCAACACTACGCAACTTCATTATTCACCATGTCTCAAGAGGATGGCATAATCATCTATCTAAAGAAAGCGAACAGCAGATGGTAGACTGCAGATTTGCATGTTTGCACCACTTATTAGTTGATAGAATTAAGAAAGCAGATTTTAAGATTTTAAAAAATATTTTCCCTGGAAGTGATAATGAAGTGGGTTTTGTAACAGCCTCTGCTATTCCTCCATGTAATTGTGCTGCAAAGGTTCTTTCTGAGATGTCAGGTTTTTTTCAGTATTTGACAGCAATAGTTATTCATTTGTATGTAGAGATCTCATTCTCCCTACCATGATTGATTCTGTCTGCACGTAGTAAAAATGCAGAAAGAGCTGTGAAAATATAAATTAAGGCTTTATGTGTTTAATTATGTAGTATCACCAGCCATGCAAAAAAGCCTTTAGTAAAATACTTATGTTGACTACACCGTCTGCTCTCTACTTTTCAGGAGTCAGATTACGAGAGCTACTTTAGGAACATTGGTGTTGCTGACAGAAGGTCCCAAAAGAGGGAGTTTGAGTTTTCAGCTATTTGTTCTTGCCTCTATTTCTGTTTTTCTGGACACATTATTTTCCCCGCATGCAATCTGAACGCAAATGAAAAGGGTAACACAGTCTGTTTCTGTTTGACTATGCTCATGTTTTTGATCCCATTTTACTTGAGAAAAAGCAATACAATTAGGTCTAGCATGGACATGCACATTCTCAGGATGGAAAAAAAGTGTTCTGTGAAAAAAATCGGATTGGCAGCTCTGGGAACTGAAGATGCCCATTCTGTCAACTGAACACAAGCTGTAACAGTGCAGTCCTCCCTCTCTTTACCCCACTAAGATGCTCCGGTTCTTTTATTAGAGAAATCCCTACAGGTTAGGATTTGTGCCAGGTCGGTGCTTGGCTTCTCTGAGGGGCAGCCCAACAGGGGACCAGTATCTTGTGATTCAGAGGATGTAGGAAGGAAATAATCTGAGGAAGTTTGACCAGGCAGAATATAGATTTGGTATTGCTGCATGTCTTGAGCTTCCCTGGACAAACAGGGGCTGGGGGCTTGTACTCTAGTATGCATTCCAAGCTGCCCTCATTAATATTTTTTAAATCCTCCTCCCCATGCCATGCCACATGAAGATGCTTAAATACGAAGGAATGCTGAATTTTTAAGCATGGAGAATTAAGATCACTGACATGAATTCTATACATATTATAAGGGATTATCAGTCCTCCAGAACTCAATTTTGAACAAATCTATTGACTTCAATAAAACACTGCTGACCAAAAAAGAACTGAACATTGCTATTTTTTATTTGGTAGAGTTTTATCTAAAGCAAAGGAAAACAACAACTTTGAAACAGTAAGGCACTCAAGCCATAATTTAGTAGCTATAAATGCAAAATTATACTATAAACTTAATTTCAGTTAGGTCAGTAATGGCAGGAAACTATCAACACTTCTGCTCTCAAAGTAATCAGTGATAATTTACAGCTAGGGAGAGCAATCAATATGCAGGAACTGGCTTAATTTTGGATAAATTGAAATCTTTGACTTGGAAAGGACTGATGCCTTGCTCTAAAGTACACTAGAATTTCCTATGGTAGAAGGGGTAGTCCAGATTATTACATTAATTTACCTAAAAGTAGTAAGTATAGGGACATGTCAGTTCACTGGGAAAGACTTTTTCCCTACCTATTTATAAATGACCTCCCTGAACAACTTATATGTCTAATATTTGTATGCTACAGATATTGTGCCACCCAAGCTAACAGCATTTTCAGCGTATTGCATCACGTAAACACAAGGTGATTTGAGCCCTGACAAATTGAAATCCTTCACTGAAAAGCCCCTAGTGTCAAATGGCTTATAACTTTTCCCATTTCTGGCCAGATGGGGTCATATTTTTATGCTGGACATGTATCTCTGGCTGAACGTTTGAAGAAAATGCAAGGGATAGTGGATTTGAAAATGTGGATGGTTTCCACTCATTAGAAAAGCTTCATAACAGAAAAGTAAGCTTTCAAATTTGGTTATTTCTGTCTCTCTCCAAACATATATATCATAGTAATCCTCACTGGGAATATTATAAGGAGACACTCCATGATAACTTTTTGGAAACATATTTTAACAGAGATTATTTCTATGCAAATGATTTAAAGATTTTGCACAGAACTTCCTACATTCCCAAAGATCATTTTATTGAAAACAATAACTATTTTTCCCTTGGCTGGTTGAGCCTGCCAGCCACACCCAGGTGTGGGCAGCCCAAGGCAGCCTGAAGCTCTTGGTGGCCCCATCCCTCACCATTGGGCCTGGGTGACACTGCGCTCACACCTCTGCAGCCCTTTGGAAATGGTGGCTGGCTCCCCATGGATGTCTCACACTGGTTTGGGTTTATCAGTTGGTTAGGGTTCATCAGTTGGTTAGAGTTCATCAGGTCGCCCTTGCAAGCCGAAGAAGGACCTTAGCTTTGACGTCCTTGCTGTGAAGAGTACTCAGCCCATCTCAAAGTTTATATTATTTCTAAGCCTACTTTGTTTTGTTTGTTTTGTTTTGTTTGGTTGGTTTGTTTCTCTTTGGCAGATAAGGTGTAATGGGTTTGGATTTTAATATAGCATATGTATCTTCAAGTGACAGAGAAGTCTGTGGCAGTTCATGTTAGTGATAGAGTATTTTGAAGACCCCCAGTCCTGGCTTGAAGTTCCCTAATTTTAGCTGAGGTTCAGTCCTCCATGGCTCCAGAGATCTTTGCTTTGCTTCATTTGTACTGGAAAAAAAATTAGTATCTCCCAGAAAAACACCTTACATAGCTGTCATGCACTTAGTCTCTCTCTCTCTCTATCAGGGCCTCTGGTATAATAGTAATCCTGCAATTACATCTTATAAATTTTCTGGCTTGATAGGGGCTTTGCTGATTAATGTTGTCAGAATGGGATGTGCTGAAAAACACCTTCTGATGCATTACATGAAAGGCTCAATCTAACAGATGTGCAAGATCAGTTTATTGTCATGTTCTATTACCAGGAAAAGTCAAGACTTTGGGCTAAATCAATGGTGCAATTTGTTTAATGTGAAGTTTGATTTTACTTGAGTCAGACCTCACTGGTCTTTTCTTTCTCTGAGGCATGCTAGTAAGTTTCTTTTTAAGTTTTTGATTTCCTTGTTTTTTTTCCCTAGATTTGCTTCTCCTGCTGTGAGCGAGTTATTTGAAGGATATTTATTCATAAAGTAGGTTCTTTCCTGCCTAGACTGAATGAAAATATCTTGTGGATCCTTCTGACTTTTTCAGAACTGTTTTAATCCTAACATTTTATGTCTGACAAAAGTCTCACAACCACCAAGCAGGTGCTTTTGCTTTGATGAAACTTCTAAATCTTGTGTTATGAAATATGGAAATGCTCTGGCGAACAGGTGGAAAATGCAAAGATGCCTAGTTTTAATATGCTGGAATGAAATCTGCTAAAACAACATTGCATCCTTGCAGAAAATAGAGCTTTATCTTTAAAAAAAATCACATCCAAATGATCTAGTCTTGAATATGGATAAAAGAGATGCCTATGATAATTTGTATTGAGTTCCCAGTTATTAAGAAATGATACATGTAATTTTATATTCTGGCACAAAAGTCATGGCATTCACTTTTGTTTTTTCTCTTTTTGTACCTGCTGCCTGGTTATCCCTGTGCTGCTTACAACTAGTTGAAAGGGGGGTGCTCCATGCCCTGAAACGTTTCACGTAGTGTGTTGGGTGTAGGTGCTGGCAGCAGGGGCTGCAGGGCTGCCTCAGTGAGGAGCAGCCGGCGCTGTGCTTTGCAGGACGCAGCCGGTGCCAGTTGAGTGGTTCTGACCCATCTCAGGACACAACCAAACCCCTCAGCCAAAGTGGTGGTGGTGCTTCGGAGATAATTTTAATGATCAATAAATTAAACTAGTTCACCCCAAGCTAAGTCTGTTTTGCCTGTGATGGTAACAGATAAACGCTCTCCCTGTCTTTATTGTGGCCCACAACCCAACTCTACTCCTCTGTTTTTAATTTTAAAGCTTGAATTATTATTTTCCAGCACAGCTGAATCTAGGGATGTTTCCTCTTCTCCGTGTCTAGCTATCATTCTGGGAAAGCACTTACCATTTAAATACATGCAGGAATAGAAAACAGAAGGAACACTAAAAAAGAAAAGTCTTGTCTCTAAATCAGGAGAGGCATATTTCTGATCTTGTCTAGGATCAAAACTCTCCTACGTGGGACAGAAATCCACCCATTAATTACTGCAATAATAATGTAGCTGCAAAGGCAATCACTAGTGATAGTACAGGCCAAATGAATCTATGTGTTTTTTAATGAGGGAAGCCCACTTTCCCCACTGCTCAGCTCCATAAGGACACTGTGCCAGCTGCCCAGTGGCAGAGTTGGGTGGTGTGGCTGGTTGGTGAAGCCTTGCAGTCAGACCCTGCCTGGATGCTCACCACGGGAGCACCATGTGGCATCTGGCACATCCCTGGGAATCTGTCTTCCCTGGAAATGAGCAGAGTGGGGACACTTCCCTTTCCTGGAGCTCATGTTTGCGGGAACAGAAACTTGTCCTTTCCTTAGTATTACATCACTACCTGCATGAGGCAGCAAGACCATATTTCTGTGTTCTCAGTGTATTGAGGAATATTTTATCAACCTCCCTCCTGGTTTCTTCCCAAACTAAGGACCTCATGTCTCTCTCTGCTTTCCAGGTCAGAGCCAGCTGCGATACTCACACAGTGTCCTTCTTGCTAGAAAAATACTCAATTTTTCCATATAGCTTTCAGAGTCTTGTTGGATCCCCTTAGACATTATGGTTGTACAAGCAAGTATTAAGACTATAGTTTATTTACTCTGTTTACAAACTCTGCCCCTCGATATTGAGATTTGGGATTTGAGGTTACCTCAGTTCCTTGGCTGAAACAACCATAAACCCTGACATCTCTGTATCCCACCAATGGGCAGAATGAGTGTGAGTTGTGCCCAACATAACCACAGCTTCACACCCTCCAAAGCTTTCTCCTGACCTGCTCAGCACTCCGTGGTTACGCTGGATTCTTCAAGAAGCAATGGAAGTGGATCTGTGGGAATAAATGGTACTGAGATGCTCATGTCCACATGACATGCTTTTCAAGGATTTTTCTTTTGGCTGGCTTTAGCCTGGTCCCGTGGCCCGAAGGCCCCTTTTTTGGCTTGGGTATATTAGATGTCCTCCTGGAAGATGTCTTGGGAGTACGTCACCCGAATCTAGTTCATGTGCTCTGCTGCTGCTGCGTCACTGTGTAGAAGTAGCAATGGTTGAGCAATTCTTGGCTTGAACTAAAATGCTGATGCAAATGCAGCACAGGCTGTACATGAACAGCTCCTCTAAGTTGTCCTAATGAGCTTTTGGTTTTGCCGTGTATGTAGCTATGACTCAGTGGTGGTTTTATTTTGTGTGTCCTACTTTTACTTTTCTGATACTCATCCTCACAGGCAAGAAGGCTGCATTTGTTTGCTTCTCAGAGACAACACGGGCTGAAAAGGAAAGCACATGCGATCTTACACTTTGTTCCCTTTTTAAATCCTGAAAATAGTTGATTGCTTGTTCTGTGTGGAAAAAAACAAACACATTTTGACATCCAAACAGGAGTTAGCAGGAAATGTCCTAAGTAGTGCTTTGTTGTACTGGAAAAGTTGTTTTTTTTAAAAAAAGGAACCTGTTTCCAAATATTTAATGTGATCTGGGCAGTTTAAGTCACAAGTTAATGCCAAAGTTTCTAGTAGGGGACAGGTGATATGTGGAGAAAAAGATGGAGATTATCTATTCTATGGATTCACTTTTTAAAAAGATACCTGTTCCTTCTACAGATCACAGAGCCATTTCCAAAAGAACATTTCTCTTTAGAGATCTGACTGCTTCTGAACCATTTTCCATATTTAAAAATCAACCCTTGTCCCCCTGCCACCTAAAAACATGCTTGTGTACTGTATCTTGCGCCCTGGATGCACTGCTGTAAACTGCAAACCATCCAGCACGTTTGGAAGTAAGGTCAGCAGCATCTTTGTCAGCACCGTGGAGCTCTGTCATCCATCAGTAAATCTAGCAGTAAGGAGAGTTTGCAAGGCTCAGATGCAGGGCTCTTCAGCCTGCTGTGCTGGGCGTCTGTCACATGGCCCATTAATGGCAAGATGTTGACACTCTGTCATTTTTCACAAAGTGGTAAGTAAGCTATGAGCCAAAAGCAGATGAAAAGACAAATTAACTCGTGCAGCATGTAGCACTCTGCCTATGATCGGCTGTCCCTGCCCAGACTGAGGGAACCTGGAACGATACTTCCAAAAAGTACTTGTTATTATTCAGATTTCTGAACGCAGCAGTTTTGAAGTGTGGTTGCATAATATTTGTGCAATGTTGTGTTAAGAGAAGTGCTTATCACAGACCTGAGGCCTCAATTTGGAAAAATAATGGTACTGCATGGTTGATTAATGCTCTCCTCTGATACTGATCAACGGCAGCGCAGTAGGAGAAGCGTGGGCTTCCTCAATCTGCCGACGAGAAGGTCTTTCAGGCTTGCCAAGAAAGCTGCTATTGTTTGCTCCCAGGCCCCAGTCTCACAAGCTGTTCTGTGCGGGTGGACCTCAGTGCTTCACAGAGTCCAGGTGACTTTGTTGACTACAGCAAAATGGAGAATTCCACAGCAGGAACAGGATAAATCCCCGATTGCTTGGAAAAGGGGCTTCAGCTCCCTCTGAAGAGCAGCTCGTCCCACTTGTATGCAAATGGAGTTATAGCTACAGGGACTGGATTTGATGCTCTTTTGAAAAAAAAAAAGGCACTGCTGCAGAGCTAGAATATGCATTTTATACATATTTACATTGTGAGCTGAAATTCAAGGAGGGATGTGGTGGAGGATGAATTTCTTAGCAGATTCTGCCATGTCAGTATCACACAATATGTGTGTCCTGCTTGATAGGCAAAGCTTGAATTGGCAAGACGAGCAGAGCCCAGCATGTCTTCTGCACAGTCGCTACTTCCACAAGCAGAATAAATTGTCTGTGTGTCTGAGGAGGCTGCACCATGGGTGAGGAGCCCTGTAGCACCTTTGTAGGCACAGAAAGGAGAATTAAAGAGCTGTACTGAGGATGGCTTTTGGTTTGTTAAAACCAATATGCCTGAGAAAGACAGAAACAGAGTTTCTGTCGCCTGGTGTTTGGGTACATGTCAGTGTTTGGGTGCAAGCTGGAGTCTGGGTAAGCACTGGCATCTCCCCAGACTTTGGACAGCCGGGCAGGGTCGGGGTGGGGGTGGCGGAGGCGGGGGGTGAAGCCTCTGAGGATGCTGAGCCCTGTTACCCCACTTCCCACGGGATGACACTTGGGTAGGACAAGACACCTGTCTCTTGGTGTGTCTCTCCGTCTCCCTGAGTCAGGCGGAAACCATGTGGACAGCAACTCAGGCATAGCACCCAAGGTTGTTACCTAGCCCTGTTATCCAAAGTCGGATGGTGTTAAAAGCTGTATAGAGCATCCAGGAGAAGCAGCATTTTAAAAAGAAACCTCAGTTTGCCTGATCACAAGAGGGATTCTTTTCCATTCTAACATGGATTGGATGCTTAAAATTTTTTTCCCCTTTATTCACATTACCTAACGTAAGAAATTCAGGATTCCTCTAAATAGACACTGTAAACAGTGAATCGATGGCCAGGTTTGCTCCAAAATACATATTTTTTAAAGCTGAGATTTGAGAAAAGGCAAAAAAAGAAATATTCACAGAACTGAAGAAAAGAACAGGTGGAATATAGTTCCTGCAAACAGGTACATTTCTCTGCCCTATTTACCAAGGAAGTATTACAAGAAAGTGTGGAAAATTATAATCGCTGCAAATATACTAAGCCACTGTGAAAGCAACTTGGTTTTATTTCCTTAAGTCATAACTGGAAAAATATGTATTAAAACATGGGTTAGTCTCCATCTACAGAGCTCTAAAATGAATCATTTACAGATTTTTTTATATGTTTGATATATATGTCCCATTGCTATCAATCAGATTCAATTATTTAGAATTAAGTCTTTAAGTTCTGTTAATATAAACTTACTAGTCCCTGTGCTGTAAATTAAATTTTTATTTTATTTCTATATATGCTTTCTCTCTCTCTTTAATGCCAAAGGTTTCTGTCTTGTCTAATGGCTATAATGAAAGCTTTTACTGCTAAATTAAAATAAAAATGAGTTAATGGGTACCCAGTGCCTTGTTCTAGTTAAAATGTGCATCAATTTGCAATGACCACTGCTTTGGGATTGTAGAATGTGTTTTATCGTAGGCAAAGTATAGGGAGCAGTGTGAAATTTAGCTTTAAAAGTGCTTGATCTGCTCTTGTTTAAACCTATTTATAGTTTATTTCACTACTAGTAACCTTACCACACTTTAACAAGCCATAGTGAAATTTTCCATGGCAAATGATTGCTTCAGATTGATTTTTTACAATGTTATTGAAAATGGTTCAGACATTCAGAGAATGAGATTAAGTGAAAAATGGATCATTTAAATTTTTTTTTTTTTTCAAATTTACTCTTCTATGATGTGAAACAGCAGTAGATTTTTCCAAAGGACTACAGCTATGGTCAAGTGACTTTTACTATTCCCATGAATATCCACTCAGATGTGACAGAAACAGAATCCTTAGAGAGAATAGGGCAGATTTAATTTTAAACGTTGTTACTTTAAAATGAAAAAGAATGCTGATTTCCAGACCTTTGACTGTTTCTAAATGCCTAATTCTTCTTATTATAACATTTTGTGTGAAACTGAAGTGTAGATGGGGTTTTTGTATGATACACGCAAGCAATTGCAGGGATTTAGTCACCTTTCTAGCTTGGTCTCACTTTCAGCAGGGACAGCTTTAAGCCCATTTATAACCAGTTTTAAAAAGACAGGGCAATACATTGCCACTAATATCCCATCAGCACTATCTGCAAGTGAAATATTGCACTTTTAGGATTTTTTTTTTGCTTGTTTGTGTATGAAATATGTATGGATAGCTCCTCTGTGATGTGCTGAAGCCTCTTTCTTAGCTGTCCGCACACGGTGGCTGTTTGCTTTCAGGGTCTGGCATTTTGGTGAAGAAGGGTTGATGGGATTTTCATACTTCATGGTACCTCATCTTTAGGTAAAGGAGGCAGAAGGCACTCTGCACCTCTGCACTAAGCTCAGGGATAGTCCCTGATGGCAACAGGTGACACCACACTACAGCTAGAGTTCCCTGCCTCAGCTCCAGAAGACCTCGCACCTCCCCAAGTCCAAGATCCACCTTGCTCAGCTGAGCTGTTTAGTTCTACACAACTCTATATGCTGCTCTGGTCTCTACCTGGATTGGACACATGTGCCAAAAGCTGAAGCTTGGATTTACAGAAAAAACTATTTGCAAATGCACAAATGAGCTCAAAGAAAGGTTTGCAGTGGTTGAATTCAGGCATTTATCCACAGACATTGGAGCTGAGCCTTTAGAGTGTTTTTTTAATGGGAAGAGTACCAAGCTGACTGTTTTTGCTTGAATTCATGGAAACACATGAGCATATAGGTACGTTTGTAATCTGTCCTCATTTTTCTTTTCCTGTAAAAAAAGAAGTTGGCAGGTATGCTATTAAAGTGTCTGTTCAAATGCAGTAAAAAGACCTTGTTCCCTTGGACCTTACGAAAATATTTGTATTAGCTAACAAATGGTTCTCTGCTAACAAACACATTTAGCTGAATTATTTATTTAAATCTGGGAAATTAGGCATATTTCTTTGAGTAAATTATATATGAACTATTGTATTCATTAGTCTACAAATGATGTGTCTGACTGACACATTATCAAACAAAGTATTTGATGATTGCTGTCCATCAGTGGATCAATACATTATTTACAGTATGGGATTTATTTTTTGCATAATTTAGACATAACTGTTAGTGAATATGTTGTTTAGTGAAGTCACAGGACAATTTGGACCAAATGTTGTTTGACTGGCTGTATTGTGATGTCAAGATGGCATTACACAGCAATACTGGGGAAAAAATCGTGTCCTTAGCTGCTTGGTGTGAATTTTATTTTTGTTACTGTTTTCCCCCTCAGTTCATAAGACACAATTCCATTTATGGTTTTTTGCTTATGTGTATTTCCACATGAAAACAGAAGGATATGGCAATGCTTGAGGAAAACAGACAAATCAATGAAGCTCTCAAGATGTGTTGCAAATCTCCTTTCTGTGTTACAGGACACACAACCTTTGCGTTTTGTATTTGAAGAAAATCAACTGTTAATTAAAATCCAGCTGAGAAGACACTATCCTCAAACAAATGAAATCTGCAGATACCTTGGAATGGCCTTTTGACTTACTATTGAGATCAGATTTTGGCTCCTGGTGGTTCAGAAGGGGAAAGTAACAGCCAGTGTCAGAAGAAGACCACACTTCTTTCACTTTTGAAAAGCCTTATAAAGTTTTTAATAACGTTTTTTCCTTTTATCCTTCCCTTATACACAGGAAGCAAGAATGAGACTTGACCTCTTGCTGGAATGCCTGCTGGCATTCGGCTCTGCTCCCAGCAATTAGTAATTTGCTGCCTGGTGCCCTATGCTCAAAGGAGAAAGTCATTCAAGATGACCATCTATCAGGTTTTGATAACATTCCTTCTTCCCCACAGCACCAGGGTGGCTCTGAGCAGGGGCTGCTCTGGACTGAGGGTTGGAGACAGGGCACATCTCTTCCAGGAGACTCTCTTGTATTTTGAGGGGCAGGGGCACTGCAGATTGGAGAAATCACCAGGTCTGTCCTCGGGAAGGGAACTTGCCTACAAAGAGATGTTGGAGGAAACATTACCAGTGTTTTCAGAAGTTGTCCAAGCATATTGCTACCCAGCAAATGCTGTGCTGAGCGTCACCTTAGTTTTGATGGGCTCACCAGGTGGACTTCTCATGGAAAGACAACAGCCCATTAAAACACATCCTGCTGACAAAGGGCCAGGTTGTCATTTTTCCTTGGCAGTAGGACAGCAGAGTCAGAGGAGAAAATTCCCCTTTCACAGATGCTGCTGTCCCCTTTTGGGCACAAGGGCCACAAGTGGCATGGGTAGGGTAGTGTCCCCAGCTTTGCAGCCCCCGGCACTACGCTGCACTGCATGGAAATAAACACAAGGTTAATTCTCTCCTGGACCAGGCTAGGAGGAGCAGTGGAGACCAAGAAAGGATTGCCACCTCTCGCAGAGAAGCAGAGAACATCAAGGCAGCCAGGAACGGCCACTGATGGTGTGGTCAGGGTCAGAGGAAAGGAGGGAACTGTATATGAGAAGTGGGAGAGGAGTCTGAGGTAGACACGGATCACATTAATAGCAGTCTGTGTCTATTTTCTGCACAGGGGGAGGAACAGAAGATTTCTGGTTTATGTTTGTGAATAAACCCTCTAATTGTAAGGCCCAGGTGCAGGCCTTATCACCTCATGACTGTACAGTAGGGGTCACAGTGCTTTCCTGCCTCACTGGCTGCAGGAAAACCCCATTCCCTAACAGGTACTAAAGCATGCTAAAATTTTCTCAGGGTTACTTACAAATGGTTATTCTTCTGTTCCAAGTAGTGCTGTGCAAATAACTGCTATATTCTACACAGAAAGCCACTGGGTCATGAGGGAGTTATAATAAAAAAGTAAAAATTCTAGAAACATAGAATCATAGAATCACAGAATAACGGAGACTGGGAGGCACCTCTGCAGATTGCCTAGTCCAAGCAAGCTGCTCAAATCAGCCTCATTTGAGAGCAGGTTACTTAGGGCCATGTACAGTCAGATTTTGAGACTCCACAACAGCTCTGGTCTACCTGTTCTAGTATTCAACCACCTTCAAAACCAAAAGGTATTTTCTTATGTTTAAATGCAATTTTCTGTATTGCAGTTTGTGCCCAGTGCCTCTTGCTCTGTCACAGAACACTACTGAGAGAAGCCTCATTCCATATTCTTTACCTCCCCATCAGCTATTCATACATGTGGATAAGATTCCCCCCAAGCCTTTTCTTCTTGAGGCTGAACAGTCCCAGATTTCTCAGATTCTCCTCACATGTCAGGTGCTCTACACCCTTCATCACCTTCACAGCTTTTTACTGGACTCTCTCCAGTACGTCCATGTCTCATTCTAGGGAGCTCAGAGCTGGACCCAGCATTCCAGGTCTTCCTTCACCAGTGGTGAGTAGAGGTATAGGATCACCTCCCTCAACCTGCTGGTAATATTTTGTCTAATCCAGCCAAGGATACCATTAGCCTTCTTTGCAGCAAGGGCACATTAGTGGCTCATGCTTAACTTGTTGTCTGTCAGGAGTGCTAGATCCTTTTCTGCAAAGCTGCTTTCCATCCAGTTGGTCCTCAGAGAGGACTGTTGCCTGTTTCTCCCACTCCTGGGTTAGGACTTGGTATTTCAAATCATCACCCCCAATGAAAGGAATCCATGGCATGTCTATCTATTACTTTCACATGTAGCAGTGTGCACAGCTTTAACTGCGTCAGGCTTGCCAATTAGGAACACAGAACAGCAGGCATCATTAAAATAATCCACCTCTTTAATCTCCAACGACCCATTATGTAGTTTAATCCTTTCTCCTGTATGTACTTGGCATTGGGGAGTCTAGTGAGCCTGTCACAAGCTGCCAAGAATCACTAAAAGAGATGCTGGTGGGTGGCTCTGGGTGGATGAAGCTTTCGTCCCCTCTCTCCCATTCCTGACTTCTCATGGGAAACTCTGCTTGAGGATGACAGACATTTCATTGTCCCACTACTCTGAAACAAGTCCTAGGTGCAACATTGCACAAGGAACTAGACTTCTACCTATTGATTTAAATGTGCATGGATGGACTACCATCCTCTAAGCTTTTTTTACTGGATTTTTCACCAATGGTGGTTAGACAAGAATTACCTTGGCCTTAATTTAAGATTTGGTTAATCCCAGTCTTGTTTTGAGGTCTAAGAAGTAAGCAAATAAAAATCAGTGCCATGGTCTGTGAGGAGATCTCAGAAGACAAGACTGTTGGCAGAAACTGCCCTCAGGATTTGGAAGTTACACAAATGGGGGTGTTCGGGTGCTGTTTTCATCAGTTTGTGCTAAGAAGGAGCAGGATCAATCTATGAACAGATATTTCTTACCCCTTAAGCCTCTGTCCTGGAGCTCTTTGGGTTCTTCTTACTTTCTGACTCCCAAGCCCTGGGGCATCCAGACATCCTCAGACCTCCTCTGGGCAGACTTCAGTGTATTTCTGCTCTGTTATCTCTATCCTGGTGCTCAACCTCGCAAATTCCAGTTTCCTGCCAGCCCCTGAGAAACTGTTACCTTTCAGCAGCAATTTTCAGTAAAGTCAGCCATGGCTGGCTACCTGCTTATGATTTTCCCTCTGGAAGCTAAGCCAGGAAGACTGGCAGTTTACCATTGCAGAGCTCTTGCCAAATTCATGGTGTTTCTGAGTGATAATAGGAAATTGGATTCAGTAACTCAGGAGGTCCCTTCCAGTGCTACATTCCAGATGAAATCTGCTAGAAAAATTTCAGACAAAAATCTGTTCCAAACATCTTCTGGTATTCCTGTAATTGTTCATCTGCTTGTATTGGGATTACAGCTTCCTTTTTTATAACTGTTGTGAAAAGCTGCCGGGCTTTTCAGGATATTGCTGTCACTCAAATGGTTGACAATTACCTCTAGGTATGTCTATAAATTTGAAAGCACTAATGGCTGTATTGTCAAATGTAACAATTTTTCAACTCACTGTAAGTAAGACCTCCGACCTGGTCAGCAGCGTGCACAGAAAGGGGAATGCATTTTCCAACTGCTGTGATTGGCTAACTCACAGTTATGACATAAACTTCTATGACCCTTTTTAATTTTTTTGGTTTTAAGAAGTGAGCTATTAGAATTCCATATTTAACTTTTGGTCTTTCTATTTTTTTGTTTAGCCTCATTAGTCTTTTCTTAGTTAAAAATATTGATTCTAGTTTTGCAAAGAAGGGCAAATAGTGGCAGCTTATTTTTATCCTTTGCTCACACAGAGCGGGACAGGAATGAATCACAAATCATTTAGTCACTGTATTAACACAAGTTTGGGATGTAAAATTGTGCATTCCATTTTGCTGATTCATTTACAAAGATCATTAAACCCAGTCCATTCCTTAACAAGCTCCAAAGCTGCACATATGCCCAGGCTAAGGTTCCTCATGTGTGCATGCCCTTTATTCTCCATCAGCAGCAGCAAGAGACCAAATGAACAACTGACCCATCCTCATCCACTGCTCCAGCAGCCCCGGTAAACCCAAGCCTTGTTGCTGGCTCCTTGTATGAACTACATTCTATGGGGGTATGATGTGCTTAGGCTTGTTGACTTTCTTGCTTGCCCTTGGACATGCCCTTGTGACAGGGGACATACCTGATGGCGACTGGGGTTTGGACCAGGAACTGTCCCTGGACCTGCTCTGCTTGCTTTGTTTTGGTGCTGGGGGCCTGCATCCTTGCTGGAGGGGACACTGTCCTGATCTGTCACTGGTGGCTCTGTGGCACAGTAATGATCTTTGCTGCTCTCTGTGTATCTTTTCAGGGTTGACTACTTCTTAAAGAAGGAACAGCTACATCTATATCTCATGTCCACCTATGTCATGGATTTACACAGCAGTAAAATGAAGCTTTCAGTTTTGCTCTCCACCCTTCCTAATAATTGCTGTCATCCGATTTTTCTGTTGAGTACTAGGTCACTGCTTTCCGAGAACTGCCCAAAATTACTCCAACATTCTTCCTCAAGTAGTAATAACTAATTTAGAGTCCATCATTGCTTTTATGAACAGATTTTCTTCTCTCTTATGAGCATTACTCTGCATTAATTGGCACTGAATTTAATTTGCCATTTTATTGCAGTCACCCAGTATCGTGAGATCATTCTGTATGTTGATAGTTTTTTACTATCTTGAAAAAACCTGGTTTCATTTGTATAGTTCTTTCACTGTTCATATCCTTTCCATTTATGAACCCCAAGGAGCAGCAGAGTTCCCAGCACAGATCCTCAAAGCATATAGGTGTAACTTCTCTCCTCCTAGTTTAGTTCTCTCTTTGTAAATTCTAACTGTTTGAGAACATATGAGACCTTTCCCCTCACAGCATGAAAATTAAATATACCTAGGAAAAGGGATGTTTTTAGGACCTTTTTGATAAGCTGAGAATTTTCTGCCACTGGGACCACCTTGGGCACACCCACTTCTTTCAAGATTTCTTACAGATTTCAAGTGGCATAAGGATTTTTCTACAAAACTTGACTCTTTCTGACTATCTCATTTTCCAATGCAATCAGTAATACTAGTCTTCATTACTGCTTTTACATCCTTAATTCACAGAGAGTTGTGAGTAAAAGGAAATACTCAGCTCTGAGGTGCTGCTACCAGTGCAAGTTGGTTCTTCACCTGCATATATTCATGCCTATAAATCCCTTGTTATCAAGTCAGCTTACTATATAATCTCAGTGGTTCACTTGCCTTCAGAGCACATGTCTTTGAAATGGGATTCAGATCATCTTCACTCGCAGTGCAAGGATATAGCTCACTATAGAGCAATGCTACTTGCCTCTAGTTCTGGGAGCTGTCCATTATATGACTTTGTATGACGGTCAAACACCAAGTAATTATGAAACTGAATAATCAAATCTTTTCCTTCCTAAATCTTTCTCACTCCTGTAGAGTAAGAAATAAGAAATACATTAATTCACAGCTGTGAATATCAGATACCAGTGTATGAGATGTTCAAATTGGTGCATGGGACTGTTGAGGACCCTGTGGAAATAAACTGCCTCAATGACAAAAATTAAAGACAGGTCAGGTTTACCTCCTGTAAAAGTCTAAAATTTACTGCTTTTCCTTGTATGACATAACTGCTTACTGTGCTGACTGACTACTAATTGAGTTATTTAATTGGACTTCTTAATAGCTCCTCTTTAATTATTTAGCTGTTCAACAGAGGTATCTTGTCTGGTTGTGAAGGTAGTGACAGTGGTATTGGTAGCATGAGATACTTAATGTCAACAAAATTCTGACATTATCTCTGGCTGAGCCTCATAACTCATCCATTTGAGTTTGTTGATCCATCTGTTGTATTTGCTATTCAAAACACTCAAATTATAAATGCACCTTTAACCACATGAATACTGATACTGCTAAAACTCTTTTTTTCTCAGATTAGTCTGAACTAGCTCAAACACTATATAGATAAACAGCTTTAGGCTAAACTGTATTTTGTTTGCACTCTAAGTGCATGCTATCACTTATGTTTGAGTTGCCATAATACTGTGGTCACTTTTATAATAGATCATAAGTGGGTAACCATAGGGTTTTAAGTATTATCCTTGTGATTATATATTGATGTAAAAATTATAATCTGAATGCATTTAGTGTCCCTGTGTGTTGTTTGGACCCTAGCTGGAAGCGAGATGCCCACCATTCTATCATTCCCCTTTTCAGCTGGACAGGGGAGCAAATATCTATTGAGAGGCTCAGGAGTCGAGATAAGGACAGGGAGAGATCATTCTGCAATGAGCATCATGGGCAGAACAGACTCAGCACAGAATAAAGGAAAGAAAACTCTCTAATTTATGACACTGCACTGCACACACAGCGACACCAGAGGCGGGTAATGAGAAGTGTGACCAGATCTTAAAGCACCTCCCCCCACCCCTCTCTTCTTAGCAGACTTCCTTTAGCGATGATTTCTCACCCTTCTTCCCCCTCATTGTGGCATGGGGAGCGGCAGGGACTGGGAGAACAGAGGTTTTGTTCCTCATGAGTTGTTTTCCTCCTTACCTGGGTGGCTGGGCATTCCTCACACCCTTCCCCTGCTGCACTGTGGGCAGCAGCCACTGGAAACAGTCCTTCATGAACTTCTCCAACTTGAGTCCTTTCCCATGGGGCTTCAGCTCTTCACCAGCTGCCCCAATGTGGGTCACTGCTATGGGGTGCAGTCCTAAATCATAGAATCTCTCTCAGCCTCTCAAGCCTAGGCTGCTCCAGCCTGGACCTCCATGGGGTCACAAGCCCCCTTCCAGCAAACCTGCTGCTGCGTGAGTCTCTCTTTTGCTCACCTCTGCATCTATCTCGCTCCATGGGCTGTGAGTGCTGGCAGAGGCAGTGGGTCACAGCATCTTCTGCATGTTTCCACCTGCTCCAGTGTGGGGTCTCTCCAGAAGCTGCAGGTGGGGTCTTTGCTCCCTGTCATCTTCCACAGGTTGCAGGGGGACAACTTGCTCCACCATGGGTTTCTCCACGGGTTGCAGGGGCATCTTTCTCTCTGGTGCCTGGACCGACTCTTGCCCCCGCTTCTTCCCTGGCCTTGGTGTCTGCAGTTTCTTACACCTTCTCACTCCCTTCTCTGGTGGAAAATAGTGGCTGCTTGCATAATTTCTCTCCTAAATGTGATTCCCAGAAGTGCTGTGACCATCGCTGATGGGCTCAGCCTTGGCCAACAACGACTCTGGCCTTGAGTTGGCTGGTGTTTGCTCTGTTGGGCCTGCAGAGAGCTTTTCACTGCTTCTTGCAGAAGCCACCCCTGCAGCTGCCCTCCTCCACCAGAACCCAGCCACGCAAAACCACAACACCCTATTAGATGTTAACTAAACAAGTTGCAGTACTCAGTGAAATTTGCCAAACAAACTTACACTAGAGAAGCAATAGAATTTTGTTTCCTAATTTACAACTTATTTCTTGTTTTTCTTGGAACTGCATGGTTGATCCTCCTTGATATAGACCTGAGTGTCTTGAACTAATGAATTTATATGCTAGGCTTCATTTGTTAATAAAAAATAAATTTAGGATATACAATACTAATGGCTAAAGAAAGGAGATATGTCTGGGTTCTCCAATGCAGTTAGTCTTTTCTTTGCTGCTGTAAATGTTGGAATATAAGAAAAGTGTGAAGGTGATCTAAGTGGGTAAAAAAGGCATGGGGAAATATTTTTATTGGTGAAAGGAAAAGGAGGAAACAAGGGTAAAATGTTGCAGGAGAAAAGCCAAATTGTGGCTGAAATGGCTTCATATTTTAAGATAAATTCACAAATAAATGGTCCAGATGGGAATCTGTGATTAGAGTGCAGCTCTGTATTACTGCACTAGTAAAGAGTGACTCATTCTACCCATTATAAAACGCCAGCTCCCAGAAATGAATAAATTTTTGTTATAAAAGTTCTCACTAGGCTGATGCTTGGCAGAGCTCTCAGCCCAGGAGAAGAGTATTTAGTATTTAATTTCTTTATCAAAATCAAAGTTTGGCTGGAACTATTGCAGATGTGTGCTGGTTCCAGTCAGTGCTAAAGTTATCTTTGGTGGAAGCTCTTCTGCCTGTGCAGTACCAGCTGTGCAGTGAGGAGCCCGGTGATGGATTCTTCCCCCGCAGGCTCTGCAGTAGTAGTTCTGTGCCTGTAATGAAGTCACGTATAGACAATCAATGCTATTAGCAGATACACCTCTCGTGTGCATACTTTCTGTATTGCTCTCCTGCCTTCCTAGTTTCAGCAGAAGGACCTTCAGTACCATAAGTGACTGCAGGCCTCCACTGCTGGAGCCTCAGAGCCTTTTTCAGCTGCTGCCCCGGCAAGCAGCGCACCACAAATGTCTCATTGCTTGTCCCTTATGACCCAGCTGTTCTGCCTTTCTGTGAAGTTTATCATTCAGACAGTAACAACTGGGCTGTGCTCCGTAGGTTCATTTCAGTACTCCTCATCCAAAGCTGTCTTGCAATCCTCACTGTGCAAGATGCTGCCATAGACTTTATCTTTCTGGTCTGGTTGTTATAAAAATCACTGCTGGAGCTCATGCTCCCTGTTTCCTATGTTAGTGGAATGGTATGGGCTCCACTGTGTAAGAACTGCATGTCCTCATAAGACAGATCAGAAATTAATGTGTGCTGTGCTTGATTTGCAAGCAGTGCACATTAAGTGGCCCTAAAAACTAAAGTTCCTCTCCATCCACTGTCCCTGTGCTCTCCCATTCAAATGGTGTGTCGTGGTTTCCCTGACTTACTCACAAACTCAAGATCAAGCTGATCTTGATTCTTATAATTTGATGCCAAAATACAATGTCAGCATCTATGGGAAGCAGAAGTGGGCATCAGTCAGAGCAAGTTTTGTGCAGTGAGTAGCTGCTCTTTAATAGTTTCTTTGTTGTTATATTCCACAGAAGGGTTTCATGTGCTTCAAGATACAGAATAAGTAACAGAATTTTGCCTTCAAAAGAATAACTGGATTGTGCCTTCTGTTTGTACTCTTTCAGATTCTGTATAAACATTCATTGATCTTATCCAGGCATTTTTTTGTCACCAAAAATGGAAAGATTTGCAACTCAGAAAGACACTTTAAGCCTCTTTTTTTTCCTTTTTTCTTTTTAGAATAGGTTTGAAATACATCCAAGAATGGAAACATGCTATATTTAAGCTAAAGAAAATGTTGAAACAATCTTTTTTTTTTTTTTCCATTCTTGGACTAATTTTGTGTTGCAGTTGGTTTACCAGTATTTCTGCTTATTGGTTGCCTCTGATTCTCTGGCACCTGATTTCTAGTAAAGTGATCCTAGGTAATAGGAGATGTCTTTTACTGCTGGGAGTATCTTCATTTTTGTGAGGAAAATTGTAGATTAATGTCAAATTCCTTCATCAGTTAATTTTAAAAACTCCAATGAATTTCATAGGAGGTTTATGTTTTGGTTGATGTCCTGACAATGCAATTAAAACCAGTCAAAGATAACTCAAGTGAGATTAATTACTGTAGAGATAAAAAAATTGCATGAGGGCTAATACCAACAAAGGTTGTCTCTTCTGTGCTGCTGCTTCTTCTGTTGCCACAACTTTACAACGGGTTGAGGGTGGTGAGGTCCTGGCACAGGTTGCCTAGAGTGGTTGTGGATGCCACATTTCTGGAAGTGGTTAAGGCCCAGTTGGGTGAGGCTTTGGGCAACTTGGGCTAGTGGAGGGTGTCCCACCCATGGCAGGGAGGCTGGAACTAAATGATCTCTGAGATCCCTTCTAACCCAAAGCATTCTGTGATCCTATGATTCATGAAGCCCTAAAAGACATAGCGTGGTAGCTACAAGAGTTTTCTACAATGACTTAAGTGGCTCTGAAAGAAAAGACTCTCAGATGTCTGTAAGCACAGCAAGTTCTGTGTCCCTCCTGCTTTTCACAGATTCACAGAATTGTAGGGGTTAGAAGGGACCTTGAGAGATCATTGGGTCCAATCCCCCTGCCAAAGCAGGTTCCCTAGGACAGGTCGCTCAGATAGGCGTCCAGACAGGTCTTGAATATCTCCAGGGTAGAAAACTCCACAACCCCCTGGGTGTTTTCAACTAGGTACTCTCTTTAAAGGCAGCTTGCGCACTACCCAACCAACTTAGATAAACCTTTTGATATTTTAACTGACATTGTTTGTCCAGGGTTGTATATCCATGAAAACTGGAGTTAGGGGTGACCAGTGCTTGTAGGGTCACAGTCTTCAGGACCCGTGAGCCTGGCTTTGGAGGTGGAGTTAGGGAAATATAAACAAAACCTTGGGTGATCTGCATGATGGCAAGTGGATGTCAGTCTGAAGTTTACATTCTCAAATCTCTTATCAACTCCCACCTGTCCAAGATATTCCCAGAGATCATTGTTCTGTTTCAAAGTCATATTTTTGTGGGTAACATCTTCTTTGCCTCTGGTTGCTCTGAGAAGCCCATTGGTCTTGGCATCATTGGACAGATCCCAGTAACTTCTTACACTTTACTCTTGTCAGGTTTCAGGCTCATCTCCTGGGGCCCATCACACAGTTAATTGAAATGCTTCATTTTACTGCTTAGAAAGCACTTTTGCATCTATTGTTCTGATTTCTTTGCCCAGCAGCCCATGGGGGACTTGGAGAAATGCATGGAAGCCCATGTTGGGATACGTTGGACATGAAAAGCAATTAATGACTGTAACAGGCATTCCCCTTGGAGGGGTAAACTCTAAATCTCACCGTTACCTCATTTTTCCCTAGCCATCTGGATCAAAATTAAGCTGCACTTGGATGCCACCTAACTTGGGAGCCTCCAGAAAATGGCAACTTGGTTAAAAGCCAAAGGCTTTAGACCTAAAAGAAGAACAGATTCCTGAGTTCATGTTCTGCTCATATTACTACTATTAAGCATTTTGTTCAGTGGCTGTTAAACAAAAATTATGGAAATTGCTTGGGAACACAGAGTAAGACACCAGCATCATTTTCTTCCTGAGCGTACTTCTGGTCCTGTGAACACTGCATCTTTTTCTGCTGTGGAATAGCTTAAAGAAAAACAGTGGACTAGAGTGTATGGTGGCTCAGCTCTAAGTGTCAGGCTTGCTTGCCCCTCCTGGTAGTCAAGACAGAATTGGAAGCGTATCTTGTATTTGATATGAGTGCCCCAACTGATATGCACCATCCAGTTAAGGAATTCCATGGGGAAAGCTTGCCCTAATGAGTAGGTAAGTAAGGGAGTCCCTGTAGTGAGGGTGAATAGCTGTTGTACCTTACCAAATCACTTCAAAGCAGAAAAGCAGCTATGCATTATGTCATCAAGGGTGTGATTTTCTTACCAGTAACTACAGGATGTGTTAAATTAACTCTGCATCTAATGCAAAGTGAGATTTGATTGTATCACGTGTCCTGCCAGTGACTAACCCAGGTTCTGGTGCTGCTTCTCAAGTGTCGGTCCAGTCAGCTGATGATGCTACATCAGGACCAACTTTTATGTAATTCCCTTTTCTCCATTTTCCTTCCTCATCAGATACTGTGTGAACTTGTGTGTGCTATACACAACAAATTTCTTCTATACAGTTAGGGCTTTATTGCAACCACAGCAAACAACCCTTACCTCATATTCCCTCCTGCCTTCTATACCTTCTGAACTATCTCCATCTACTTTGATGTCACTGTGACTCAGGGCAAGGGGCACACACTCTGTTATCACGTAGTATTTTAATAATTTTCTCATTTGATAGATTATTTTGTGGTTCTTGGTTCTCCAATACCCCACATCTCCCACTGATTCTCTTTAGCTCAGTTCTGCTTATTATACCTCCACAAGCTCAGGAATGTTGCACAAGTTATCTTTGCCCCATGCCTTTGAAATTTTTTTTTATGGTTCCATTCATTGTAGTAGATGTACTCTGGGGCAATGAATCTTTTTTTTTTTTTTTTTAATTTGTTTAGTCTGCTTCCTAAATTCTATCTAACTGTCCAAAAATCTTATCAGATGTCAAATTAGATGCCTAAACGCCTTTTAAACTCTGAGAGCACATGAATCGTTGTCCTTTTCACTAAAGAAGTCACAAGGTTATATCTATTGCCAGCTTCACTTGATTACTTTGTAGCCCTCATTTTATTTTCAGGAATCTAATACCTATAAATCAAGAAGACAAATTAGTGCAAATCTGTAATTATCCTGTTTCCGCTACCCTATTTGTCCACAAAGACATCCACAAAATAATAGCCCACTATTTATATTTAATTCCTGTCTTCACAGCTATAATGGATGGTGCTTGGTTGCCCCAAATCAATAATATCTCTTCAGAAGTCTCATATCACCAAATCACTACATGGAATAACAATCAGAATAATTTCCTTTAAATGGATACAATTAGCACTAGAGATGAAGCTATTAAATAAAGTCCATTGATTGTTTATCAGACGCTAAGGTGAGATAATTTAAACACACTCAACTACTGAAAGTGATAGATAAATTGCCAGCATTTTAGTATGCAGCTACTGCATTGAATCTTAATTAATAATTCAGCTTATTTTTTAAATTTCAGCGACAAAGGTAGTGGGAAAGACTTATCTGATATTTTTACCTCGAAACTAACTCAAGGACCCTACAGTTTCTTGACTGACAGATATAAGAAAGCTAATATAGTAGGAATTTGTTCTTTTAGAGGTCAGCGACTGTGTATGGAAACCCAATGCGTTCCATATATAAAAACCTTCTCAGTAAATGTCCCCATACGCAGCAATGTTTCAGATGCATTTTTTATGTATCAAAACATATATACTTTTTCTCCCGTCAAAGACTTATCTTAGAGGAGCTTTGATATTTCACATAAACAAGTATTTAAAGTTCGGGGTTCTTTTAACCTAAAACTAATGAAAACTGGTAAAATCCTTTCATCTGTTCTAAACCAACTCCAAAACAACTTTTATGTGTACCAGATTCTGGAAATATGAAGACAGAGTATAAAAAATATTTACTGAACCTTTGCAAAACCTTCCCTGGTTTAGCCTTGTAAATCTTTATTCTTTACAATAGCAGTGCTCCTTTGAGGAGCCTTTGTGAGACCAGACTCTTGGCTGCCACACTTTTTGTCCCAAAGTTGACTCATGCTGAAGGACGTTGGTTTGCAAGGAAATGCAGTTCTCCCTTTTAATTCTCAGAAGGCAAAGAAGATCAGGAAGGTGCTGGATCTCATCCAGTTCCAGTTTGTTAGGAAAATTCCTGCCAACAGACTAGCAGAGGAACAAATCCCAGGTGGAACTTCAGCGGCTTCTCTGTGGGTTGTGGAGAGGGCCCTGGGTCAGGTGGTGGGGACCGGGGAAGAGAGCTGCTGTCTCTTACCAGCATTCCTCCGTGACAGGCACTTCTTACAGGAACGCCGAGAATTTTGAAGCCATCAAATAAATTATTTATGGGAAATAATTTGCTGTGTCTAGTCATTCCCTAAAACACTCAAATGCGTGTCTCTAATGGGCTTATAAAGCTGCGATGAGGACAGCCATTGGAAAAAGCAGTGTGTAACTAAAAGGGCAAAAGATTCAGTCCAGCTGAAGACAGCACAGCAAGGTTCTTTTGAGGAACTCTTCTCCAGAAGAATACCCTTTTTCATTGCACTTAATATTGGGAATCAAAATTCCCAGGAGCTAAAGAAAACCTCCCTGTTTTCTTTGTTTCTATTTCCCTCAGACTCCTTACTTCCTGAAGTAAAGGGTGAGAAATAAAAATAAAATTTAAAAAAAAAAAAAAGAGAAATAACATTTGCTTTTTTGTGTTTACAAATATCTGGACATTTCTGATTTTTTTTTCAGGATCGCATTCCTTTGACAATGTGATTTTAACTGGGAAGAAACAGCTGAAATAAGCCAAGAGGATTATTTACATCCAAGCAAGGGCAAGATCCTTTCTATGTGCCACTTCCTGCGGTTCTGTTTTCTAATTAAAGAAAAAGCTAACACGAGTGAAGCCACATGCTCACGGTGCATAATTTTTGGAAAGGCAGCAGCAATTTAAAAGTAAATTTCACACTAGCTCTGAGACTCATGTCAGATGCTGCCTGCTCGCTCTAGTTCATGAAGGCCATTTATATTCTAAATTTAAAAATAACTTGGTGCTGGCACATTCCATTAATAAATTAGGGCTAGAATTTTGTGTTTTCAAAGGATATGGTGAGGTATAAATAGACTTGCTAAAAACGGCTGAAACTCTGTTTGAATGTTTCTCTTTCACCTGCTTTTATTTCAGGCTCTTGTTGCACTATCTGCTCCCCCATTTCCGACTGACGGTGTATCTCTGAAGTCTCCTCTGCAGGATGATAGGTATTTTGACTACACTGGCACCTGGGAGAAGGTCTTTGGTGAACAGAAACACCAGTAAACCTGGCCTGTGTCTCATTCAATGATGGAAAGGTGCTGGTGAGGTCTCAGTATGAATGATAATAAATTGCCTTGTGCAGTCATGGTGTCTAAATGGCCAACAAGAACAGGTTTTGCAAGCCGGTGGCTCAAAGGGCACACTTCTACTTGCAGTGTTTTTAATCGATGCAGCTCCTTGCTTTTTGGATGTATGCCTACACCACAGCGAATGTTTCAGAGCTCTGCTTTCTATTTTTAAGAGGAAAATCGTAGCTATCTGGTCTAACTTGACAGAAGCCAGGAGAGCTTTTCTGGACTTAGAGGAAAGGTTTGAATTTCATTTGTTTTGGTCATGAGAGTTGGAATCTTAAGTTGGGACAAAAACCCCCAAGTACTCAAAAACCCAAACAAATGAGTTTACTGAAATTAACTGTCCTTGCCCTAGACAGAAAAAAGGATTTCTTTTCAGTAAACCCCCTTGTTCAGAATTTTGAAAATTTCAATTGAATCTTTACCTTTTCAATAGACTTAAGTTAGTAACATCAGGTTTGTTTTCCTGATGGGATTGAAATATCTCCATAATTTTCTTCAGACCAGAAATTCTGTAATGAAGTCCAATACTCTGACAATTTCTGAAAACCTGTGAACAGAGAACTTTTCCACAAAATGTTTTGCCTCTTTGAGGGGTACTCCCCCTCCCCATCCTAAGATGCTTCTGTTCAGGTTTATGGTAGTGCATACCAGTTTTATGGACATCAGTATGACCTCTCTTAGGCTTTCAAATCTATCTGAGAAGCGCAGGAAGTTGTGTACTCTTTAAACAGTCCTACAACACCTTTTTCTTGGTATTGTTTGTCTGACTGATGAGCTCCTGTTCTTAGAAGTTCCAGAATTTTCCTTTAGAGACCAACTTCCTCTGAAAAGCACTCCACAGGAAAGAGATTAAAATCAGCACAGAGATATTGATAAAAGGATATCAACTAGTCAAAATAGATAGACATAACTGGTCAAATAATAGAACAGAACTTTCAATGATTGTTACTTCACTCAAAATTCCTCCCATAATTTCCAAGGCAACTTGTTAAATTGGGTGCCTGCGTTTTGGTCTTTTTTGCCAAACTTTCCATAATCTAAAGGAATATGACTACTTTCAGTGTATATGGTAGGGCAAGGTACAGGACCAGATGGTGAAAGGAGAGGTTTTCCGTCAGGTTCTCTGGACCCCTTTTGTTTTGTACTTTCTGGGCAGTGGAGGTTTTCCAGCAATGTAGCCAGTAGCAAAAGTCATAAATACTTTATCTGCACACGTTTGTGAATGGAAATATTTCTAGTGAGTACTTACCAAAGAAAAACAGTATCCGGTGTCGATCGACATAAGTAAGTGTGACATAAGTAAGCTAAAATGCTCTCCTCCCTCTTCATGGGAAATCTTTGTTCTGCACATGCTTGAAAGACCAGAAAACCTATAGTCTTACCAATATGCTTTAAATGGAGTCACTGAGCAGAAATACATAATTTTGTGGTTGAAAATGAGGAAATTCTGTGTGTCGGTGAGTCAGCACTGCTTGTATGTCACCTGACAGGCTAGTTTTCCCTTGAGTTTTTTCTAGGCATTACCTGTATTAGGGATTTAATTAATATTAGCCAGGCTAATGTTCTGATACCTTGAAAGACCACACGCATCCTGATAGATCCCAGAGTCATTGATACCCTATTCATGATCAGAGTTTCATAGCAAAGGTCACTTCCCTTTTAAGAAAGGGTTACAACTGAGGTACCCAGGTTGTTTTAGAATCTATTTAGGAAACTAGTACAGTATGTCCTTAATACAACCCATTTATATAGTATGGCCACTTATTTTGCCATTAGTAAAGGCATAGAGGTCTCTATGGAGCCAGTAATTACTTTAAAAGCAGTCCACATGAGACGTTTGAATGCATTGTTTTGTGTGCCTAGGGTGTATATGGAGTCTCCAACCTGCTCGTGACTTTTTTGTGGGTGCAGCAATGCAGGAAACTCTGGTGATTTGCTTGTAAACCAAACTGCAGTGGTGGATGAGGTGTTTGGTCTCAGGTCTTAGACCCTACTTGGGTTTAATTGCAACTGTCTGATGATTTCCACTTTTGCAGTGATGTGCTTTGTTACCACTGGATGCCTGTGTTCCACTGGATGTCTTGCTAGGCAATACACAGGAAGTATCTGATCCGCCACTGCAGTGGTGCCTCTGCTTAAATTTAGCTTGGAGCTCTTAAGTCCTCACATGCAGATTGTATCCCAGATACTCAGTGTCTGTTTTTTGTTACCGCAGTTTGTGCTATAAACAGCTTCCTCTACTCTGTATGATGTCAAGAACAGAGTTGAAGGGCAAGAGAGGAAGGTAAAAACTGCCTCTAGTGGCTTTGTGTACAATCTGTTTGTCCTAAATAGTACTAGAAAGCTGAACAAATCATATCTGTAAGGTTTTGTAAGGCAAAGTGGTACTTTTTATTTGTGCCATCAAAAGGGTGAGATGAGCAGGACAGTACTCCGCGTGCTGTGATGTTAAAAGTGCCCATTTCAGCAGTGGGGATAAACAAATAGTGGAAAATTCCAATGCTTGCTTTATACATAAAATGGAAGTTGAATGAAGAGATGTCTTCTTCATGGGAAGAATAACGTCAGTTTAAATTCACATTTTGACCCATTTTATGTGTCTAGTAAAACACACTTTTATGTAAGAGCACTCTAATGTGCTTCTGAAAGCTATCCCCTTGATGGAAGAGCAGAGATGTCCAAATTCTGATGGCTGGTCATCCAGCCTTTGCTGTGCCTACAACCTGTTGCTGATAGATGTAGAAAAAGAAAACTGAAGGGCTGACACTAAAAAACCCTGTAACAAACTAGTTAGGACCTCTGTAGGATTATAAATTTTGATGAGGGTAAGGTAAGAGGAAAGCAAGATAGCAGAACAAAATGAAGGAATATTTTTATTCTGCAGTAGGCAGGGGAAATTATTACTATTTTCTTTATTTCAAGAGCTGATCCTTAGGTCCTTAAGTCTCTAAATTAGGGAAAACAGTTACCTCTAATTAGGCTATTTCTGGTTCTACACACAGAGGTTATACAATATGCAAAAAAAAATCAGTGAAGCAGGGACTTGCACATTTGTTATACATTCCTTCTGGTTTGTTTCTTGTGGAAAAGATGAAAAAGTCAGAAGGAAACTTGCAGTTTTTCAAAATATTTCATGGCAAAAATCATGAGACTAATCTATGTGAATTTGCCCTCCTCATGGAAGAAAAGCATGGTATGTATATTTCACACCTTCTAACTTTCAGAACTAAATGTATGACATCTCTTCAAATCCTGACTACTCAGCTACTGCTCTTGTTCCTAGGCCCTTCTTAAAAATGAAAGTACAAAAAATGTTTCTAAGGAGCATAAGAAGTTGGAGAATAGGCAGACTCCTGGTTTGTTTTTTTTCCTCTCCATAGCATTTAGCAGATGTCAGACCGAAACTGGGTCTTTTAGAGCTGCACCTCTGAATCTACAGAGTCACACAGGCCAGCTACATGCTTACCTCAGTCCAAAGCAGATGTAACGCAAGTTGTGTTCTACCTACCTACCTACCTACCTGTGTTGTAGCAAAGATCTTCAGCTTGTCAGCCTGTCTGAGATGCAGACTCAGTAGTGCAAAGCATGCTCTGTGTCAGAGGCCCCTATTGATTTCAATCCTGCTGGCCTGCTGCTTAGGGGCTGCCCACTGCGTTTGCTGGAAAACACCAGCAGTGAGTGTAATTTTCTCATTATGGCAGAAATTTTATCTTTAGAGCCTGGGCTGAAGAGCTTGGGCCAGAAGAATCTCATCAAATTAATAAAGACAGCACCAATAATGTACTACTACTTTTAACAGAAATACAATATTCTAGTAGTAGTGTTTGTGGTAATAGCAATGCTTGTAATAATGATAACAATGAGAAAAATAACCTTTTGCAGGACCACAGTGGTTTGGATTATTCTAAAAAGGAAATTTAGATCAGCTTTGACCTTATCAAGATTGCACAACATTTCTAACAGTTATGCATAGAAACTTTTGCATATATCCCTGTGTTAGGCAGGGATGTCCTTCCTGTTCTTTTAGAGGAAAGCATATTAATGTGTTTTTAATGAAGTTCATGTTTCAGTGCTTGCCCTTCCCTCCACTCTCTGCAGTTAGAAGTTGAACCATGTCAACCAAGGGAACTATTTCCTTTCTCTTTGCCAGACTTTGAGGGTGCTATATACACCCCTTGTACAAGAAATGTACTTCACGTCAGAAATCAACACTCCTGCCAGGTATTTGCAAGGTATAGTTCCCTTTTCAGTCCCTAGGCCAGCATCTTGAGTGGGTCTCTAACTACTGGAGAGAATGGGCACAGCATTTCTTGCTACAAAAGTGGACACTAAGTGGTAGGTAAGAGGATATCGAGCTGTTTATTCCCTTTATATTGAAAATACAATATTTTCATTCTTCCATAGCAGCTGTTCTGCCAGTTCAGTCTGACCAGCATCTCTAAAATGAGATGTAATTAAACCATGTAATGAAAATGTAAAAAATATTCATAGCAGTTTATTAGTTACTTCTGCTTAAAAGAGAGAGTGGATGAAGACACATTCAGAAGTTACAGGCAAACCATGCAGAGTCTGTGCTAGAGAAATACTCTCTGTTGAGGTTAGTGGTTCCCTTTGCCAGACCTAGGACTCCAGAATAAGGATCTGTGTAGCTTTGTCAGCTTCGTGCTCTTTCTTTTACTCTGATGTATGTATTTGTGTGTTTTGGGTGCTGGTTTACTCTGTGCCATCGCTACAAAATTGTAACACCAGCCAACAATCTGCTCAGAGCCTTCATCAGTTCACTGACAACCTGGGAACTTTCTCTGTAATGTCTCCAGGTTCTAAGCCAGGAATATTCAGGTAACGGGGAGCAAACAGTAAAATGAATGACTTTTTCACCTAGATAAATTGGAAAAATAGCATGGATTTCTCTAGCCCAAAGCTGCATTATTTTTTGCAAAGAAACAAGTCTTCAGTTAATTTGCACATAGAAGTAAAAGGTCATATGTATATTAATTTTCACTTGCTAGGTATTTTGAAGAGGAAGATTGTTCACCATCACATTTTTAACTTGAAGTTGCCTTTAATACTGTCCCTACATTACACTGTATGAGAGGAAATACAAATTTTTTATTAGAGAAAATAATGTGACATAGCTGGAAGAAAATAAAAGAGGCCAATCTTCGGTGTTCAGTGGTGCTTCAGGTCTACAAGGCAAGATATTCAGCCATTTCTGTGGTTCTCATTACACTTTGTGTATTCTTTATAATTGATCAAAATCTTTGAGAAAAAAGCCTGGAATTGGACTAAAACCCATGGAAAACATGTTTTTGTGTGCCCTCATACTGGTTTCGTCTTTCAGCCTGTTTTCTTAGACTCTGCACTCTTCCTATTTTCTTCAGGGTCCACTTAATGCCCCGAGGATCCGGTCGGCCCCGCCCCCCGCGCTGCACAGGGTTTCCCGCCAAAGGCAACGGACAGCGCGAGCACATACCCGGCCCTGCACCTTGATGCACCGGCGGCGGCTGAGCGGGAGTGGGCAACGCGGGCCCTGCCGGGACCGACCCTCCGGATGTCGGCGGAAAAAACGGGCTAAATGAGCAGGCAACCGCAGCCCGCTCCTCTTTCCCGGCGCGTAAAGCTTCTCTCATTTATCTCCACAAAATGGAGTGCTCGGCGGCTTCCTTCCCTCCCTTGCTGCCGCTGCTAACCGAGTCCCACAGGCTAGTCCCTATGGCTTCCCAGGCGGACAAGTTACACGCTGTTCCAATCCCGGGGATGAAGTTTCTGTCCCGTGGCCACTGCAGCAAGCTTTCCAGCGCTTGCGTCTCAGAAGTAATTCCTCTCACAGAGAGTGTATGTTGGAGGAGCTTCACCCCCATCTCCTCCTTGACCACTCACTTGCCTTTCCAGTGAGATTCCTTCCTGGACGTTTTGTCCTCCTGAGGTGCACCTCTTTCCCATCTGCTGGGCACTGCGGAATGTGGTCGCTGGGGCAGCGACCGCTTGTGGCCAGCTTTCCCCCCTCCCTCCTGCATCTATCAAGCTGCTGTTGGCAACTCTAGCATTGTATCTGACGGTCCCTGTATTCACGCGCCATTCTGAAACACTGGAGCTGAGAAAGCCTCTAAGGTAGATCTGTTTCGACTGACGAGCCAACAATGGTAGCCAAACAGAAACATAAGGCTTACGAAGAACATGACTGCCACAAAGAGAAGGAAAAGGACGTGCAATTTGGAATGTCCATGAGTAAGTTCACCTGTCCAATACTTAATGAAATACTTGAAGACTGTTGCAGCAATATACAAGCAATACAACAAAGAATAGGCTAAGAACAGTAGAAAGAATTTGTAATTAGAAAATCCAATGCAGTTATTCACCCATGGACAGTGGTGATCCATTTTTAGCACACGTATAGCACAAACAGAGCAATGGTGACAATGGTCAGTTTTTATTAGCTGGCATCTGTCACAGAATCGAACACCTCCACTCCCTGCCCTTGTGTACACCAGCAGCTTCCTTGCAATTTCGGCAAGAATTTGCCTCTGCACCTCCAGCCTTTCTTCGTTTTCATAGCGTGCTTTGTCAGCATAGGACATACGGTACTTTTTGCCTGGCTGCACTGGGGGAGTAAAAATAGACTTCCAATATGTCCACACAAAGAGCACAAAGAGAACGTGGAATATTGTAAGATAGGCCACTTTTTCCACAGGGATGCTCAGTGTCACCAGGCACAGCTCACAGGTGTAGGTGTAGTAGGACCAGAAGACGATGAGTGCAATGATGAGGACGGACAGCCAGGCGAATGCCCGCTGGCAGCACCACAGCTCCCGCAACAGAGCCATCTTCCTCCGCTGCCCCGGGCCGCATCGGCAGAGCCTCCAACAAATTAAATTTCCTAATGATGCTCTTTATCAGAGCAAATGCCTCTACTTCTTGAGAAAATGTCAGCCTTACCATAATCCACGACTGAAGAGTTGTAGCTGACAGATTACATGCTGCATGGAGGAAAATCTAACCAGTATTTTGGTGCTCAGTGGAATGGGAAACTTGCAACATGTGTTGACAATTGCCCAGGGCACAAATGAGTGTTTGGAAATAAGGCAAGAGAACTAAACCTGCTCCCTTGCATGCATCAAATTACGCTTAAGGCAAAGTAGCCTGTCTCTATTTAAGGTGAGAGGTTGTTTGCACAGGGAACAAGTGTAAGGGTTTGAAATCCCACAGCCAATCTCTTTCTAGTGAAAAAGAAGACCTGCTGAAACCAGGACAAACAGCAAAACAGGTGTAATGCCTGGTGATTTAAGCATTATGTCTGGACCAAATGCAGGGGATGGGCAAGATGAGTATATGCAAGAGGTACAGTTTTTATGAGGAAAGGCTGAATGAACCGTGGTTGTTCAGCCTTGAGAAAAGAAGACTGAGAGAAGATCTGATTAATGTTTATAAATATATGAAGTGTTTGGGAGACAAAGGGAAATGGCCAGCCTTTTCTCAGTTGTCTATGGTGACAGGACAAGGGGCAATGGTTTCAAGTTGGAGCACAGGAAGTTCCACACCAATATGCAGAAGAACTTTTTCACAGTGAGGGTGACAGAGCCCTGGGACAGGCTGCCCAGGGGGATTGTGGAGTCTCTTTCTCTGGAGATATTCAAGACCCGTATGGATACCTACTGGTGCAACCTGTCCTAGGGAACCTGCTTTGGCGGGGGGGTGGACTGGATGGTCTCTTGAAGTCCCTTTCAACCCCTACAACTCTGTGTGAAAGGTGGAGCAGCCATGAATGTGTAATGTATGACTGCTCATGCGTAGGCATACAGGCTCCCAAAGCTGCTTACACTCCACATCTTCAGGAAGAAATATTTATTGTTGGTTCTAACAAATGAGATGTTTAAGGAGTTCATATCATCACTTAGATCAAGGTAAGGATGTTTCTACATGCCCCTTTTTTTAGTCCCTGGAGCTAAGCTCTGTGCTTCCCTGCTTGGTGTGGACTACAGTGGTACTAGCCTGATGATTATCCAGAAAAAGTCACAGGACTGCAAATCCTTCTGTCTACCAAGTGTTAAATTTCACCCAAGAAAAGTAGTTTGACCATGCTAAACTGTGATGAAATGCACCTATTAGTGATTGGCACAAATCCAAAGGAATAATTTCCTCTAACTGGCTTCTATGCCCCAGCATTTTCCCTTTTATAGATTTCAGGAGGAGAAGAATGATTATTGTTTTTATCTCTAGTAAGGATGCCATCCAGAGGGTTTTCTAGTGGTATACACAACACCCTGCAGTAAGGCAGAGTAGCACTAAAAAAGTGTTGTGCCAAAAACAGTGATTAAAAATGGGTTTTCAAGTAGTTGAGAAGTAAATGAGAAAACATTATAAAGACATAAAATAAATTAAAAGATAAAGTATGAGGCACAGTATCACCATTACTCCTGACATTTTGACTCTATCATATTTGATGATTTTTTTTTTTTTTTTTGTTAAATGATTCAACTGCTGAAATTCTAATTGAAATAGTAAATATTAATATATTGGGTAAAAAGTGTACCCTTGGTTTTAATTAAAAAAAAAAAAGCTGTTCCTGAGTTCTGCACTTGAGGATGAAAAGTGCAATGCAGAAGTACCTGGAAATTTCAAAAGCAGGAGACAAATAGATAGCTATATCTAATAAAAATATGAAATACTTGGAGCTGTTAAATTAAAATGAGTTTGGTGCCCTTACACTGTGAGTTCTGAGGCTGACAAAAATGGATTTTGGTTGATATCGTAACTTCTCCACATGCAACCTTTGAGACCTTCAGTGTCTCATGTAATTTCTCTCCACCTCGATGGTTTGTAAGAACCATCTTCATCCAAGAGTTACAAAATCAAATTGTACGCTCTCTCTCTCCCCCCTCTCCCTCTCTCTATATAAGATGGTGCTCTGTGTGCTGGTTTTAGCTAAGGTGGTTACTTTTCTTCATAGTAGATAGTATGGAGCTATGTTTTGGATTTGTGCTCAAAATAGCGTTGATAATATAGAGGTGTTTTCTCATCTCACTATACTGTGTCTGGAAACATTTTGGTAACAGCAATGGTGATGTGCCTGGGTTTGTTTTGTGCTGCTGTACTGGACAGGATGGAACTCCAGTGTGGACTCGTGTCAAAAGGATGAGTCCACACGGGAGCAAGACACACGGAAGCTTCTGTGGCTGTGGATGAGCCCATGTCAGAGCAGGTACCTCTTGAAGTATCTGTGGCCATAGTTACGTCTGTGCTGCGGCGGTAGGCCCCTGGAGGGATTGTGGCCCAAGGATAGGTCTATGCTGGAGAAAGTACACTTGGAAACATTTGTGACTGTGCATGAAGTCATTCTGGAGCACCTCAAAAGTGTTTGGCCATGGATAAGCCCATGACAGAACAGATTCGCTTCTGGAGGGACTGCAGCTATGGGTAAAGCCATGTTGGAGCAGGTTTATGTTGGGGAAGACAGCAGGCCTGCCGGCGGCCTAGCTCTCTTCACCGAAGACACAGGCCCTGACAATATCCTCGTGTTCCCATGAGACAGGAAAAGTTACTCATGCTGAGAGGATTTTAATAATCACGTTCTCAAAACACAGTGGCCTTGATGACAGAGGTACAGACTACCCTAAACCAAGAAGTTGTTATGGGAAGGTACTTGGGAGTAACAGAACATGTTAAGAACCAAACATAGTAAGATGGTCAAAACCACAGATGTGCAGATGCTTTTAGGCATCAAAGGTAAACTAATGATATTTAGCTATATGTTTATCAGAACTCGTTATAATCACTAACCAATCAATGGGGTGTAAACAGTGTATGTAACCAATTAGGTTTTTAGCTTGCCACGTTTGCAGTAACAAATATATATAATCTGTGTGATTTCACCCAGTAAATGGCTTCACCTAAAATTCATATCGAATTGTGTGTTGCCCATTGCCAATCTCTGCAGGTTTACTTCTGAAGGGACTGTGGCTGTGGGTAAGTGTTGTGTTTTAACCCCAGTTGGTAACTAAGCACCACACAGCTGCACACTCACCCCTCTTCCCCCAAGGGTCTGGGAAGGAGAATGGAAATAAAAATCGTGGGTTGAGATACAGACAGTTTAACAAAGGAGGATAATAACAACAGCAACAATAATTAAAAAAAAACCCCAACACATGAGTGATGTACAAATGCAATTGCTCACCACATACAGAAAGAAAGAAAGAAACCCTGATGCCCAATCTATTTCTCAACAGTGAATGCTCCTCCTGGCAGCTTCCCCAGTTATATACAGAGCCTGATGTTATATGGCAGGGAATATCCCTTTGGGCAGTCTGGGTCACCTGTCCTGGCTGTGCTCTCCCAGCTTCTGGTGCACCTGGCAGATTGTGGGACACTGAAAAGTCCTTGACTTAGTGTAAGCTAGTGTACAACTACATAGTAACAATGAAAAGCATCAGTGTGTTATCACTATTATGTTCATACTAAATTCAAAACAAAGCACTATTTGCCCTAGAAAGAGAATTAGAATTAGTTCTATCTAAGCTGAAACCAGGGTAGAGGGCCATGCTGATGGCTGTAGATAAGCCTATGCTGCCACAGGTATACCCCTGGAGACACTGTGGCTCATAGTTAAGGCTCTACTTGGAGCAGGTACACTAAGAATTGGCAGCCTGTGGGTAAGTCCAAACTGGAGCAGGGGCAAGGGGGAGGAGTTGATCGCGATGTTAAACATGATGGTCTAGTCCAAAGGAACCAGGGGTGAATGGAAATATCTTTAAAGTTTTGTATCCCTGGATTTGAGTTGCCTGTTATATCAGGAACCCCTTGTTGCTAGCCAATCTAGGAGCCAGGCAGGAGTCCTTTGCAATGTTAAACCCTATAACCTGTCCCAAAGATTTAAATTGTTGTAACCCAGGATTTGAGTAGTGTGTTGCAGGAACTACTATAGCAGGAACCACCCTAATCAATGGAGGACAAACCTTACAAGAAGCAGAGCAAATGCAGCAGTGACCTGACCTGACCTGGCTTTGGTGTCCAGTAGTTCCATGCAACACAGAACCCCTCTCCTGTCCTGAGTGATCACCTTAACAGATGGACCCCAAAGCCATGGGCTAAATTAACTCAATGGACGTTTTAAAGACATTTCACATAGGCTAAGGGAATCATATCTGCCTATTAAAACAAAGGATGGGAAGGGGGGTAGTGGTTGTATTAGATTTTATGGTACCTGAGCATGATGTAAATACTATGGAATAAGGGGTGGAGAATGTGCTGGTTTTGGCTAGGACAGAGTTAATTTTTTTCACAGTATCTCATATGGGGTTGTGTTTTGGATTTGTGCTGAAAACTGTGTTGACAATGCAGAGATGTTTTTGTTGCTGCTGAGCAGTGCTTACACAGAGCCAAGGCCTTTGCTGCTTCTCACCCCACACCACCAGCCAACTGGCTGAATGTGCATAAGGAGACACAGCCAGGAGAGCTAGCCCAAACTGACCATGCCATGATGTCATGCTCAGCATATAAAGATGGGGAAGAAGAAGGCAGCGGGAGGGATGTTTGAAGTGATGGCATTTGTTTTCCCAAGTAACTGTTACGCGTGACGGAGCACTGCCATTCTGGGGACGGCTGAACACCTGCCTGCCCATGGGACATGGTGGATGAATTCCTTGTTTTGCTTTGCTTGTGCCTGCAGCTTTTACTTCACCTATTAAACTGTCTTTATGTCAACCCACGAGTTTTCTCACTTTTACCCTTCTGATTCTCTCTCCCATCCCACTGTGGGGAGAGTGAGTGTCTGTGTGGGGCTTAGTTGCTGGCTGTGGTTAAACCATGACAGATGGACAGGTACTGCAGTGTAGGCGGGTGTAGAAGAATTCAGGTAGGCAGATAGACCACGAGCTTTTTAAACCTAAAGTTTTAAAACGTGTTCACATATTCTGTCACATGTCATAAAGAAAGAATTTTGCCACCTTCCCTTTATGACCTTTCTTGCCTTTGCTGCCTGCTAAGCTCTAGTTTCATATAGTATTGCAATTTTTGTGAAGAAAATTATTAAAGAATCCACCCCAAAAATCCAAGGCTAAGAAAAAGCTTATTTTTCATATTATGCATGAAAATTCATTCTACTTTGATATGTTCAGCAGCACTTTTTTCGTGTCTTATACCTGATAATCATATAGGAAATATTTTCTTCAGAAGTTGAAGGAAACCTACTCTTTAGATGTGTATTTACAGTAACCTAGAAAACACCTAATTTCCATGCTTTTTGCAGTATGTTAGGAATACAGTTGATTACAAGATACTGTATTTGTGTGTAATTGTGCTGTAGTTTTGATAATTTTCTGGAAGAGCATGAACATTGGGGATTTTGTAATAGTCAATACATGGTTCCCTCCTGCATATGCTTTAAATGTAGTTGAACAACTCTAATTGTTCAATTGTAATTTAAATTATAATTGGAAAATACTATTTTTTTAAGTTTGAAAATGATGTGAAAATGCTAATTAAAGCTCAACTTACAAGTCCTCCATTTCCATTAAAGAACAGTGGAAGAGCCTGAAGTTTCCAATAAATTAATCACACTTTACCTCCTTGTAGCTTTCCTTCAATTCTGCTCCATTACCATTGTTCGTACTGCTGATATCTTCCTAAATAATTAATTCCCACTCTCACTTACTGCAACATATAGCTGTCTTGGAGAGAGCTCTGTATGTTCCATCCTGTTAGTCTTTCCTCAGGAGCGCAGCTGCATGGTGCCAGCCAGCCCCAGGACTTAGAGGTTCAACTTCAGAGTGCGTTATCTTGGGCTGACTGAAGCCAAGGTGCTTTTCTTCCTCAGCTCTCCACCCCCCTCTTCTATCCAGCAGGCTTTACCACCTTCTCAAACATAAATCCTGAACGTGTATATATACTCTATTTCTGTCTCACAGCAATTTTAGATGTCAGGCTGCCACCTTACCCCTTTCTCCCTTGTCTTCTCCAAGGGCAAATTGGCTGGATTTGTAATTCTGTTAGCCTGGGACAGGCTAGCACACTCTGTCTCTACTAGAAGTTTTGGGGAGACAGACAGACCTTTTCCTGAAAGTAAAATTGAAGAGAGTCAAACAACACTCCCCATGCAAAGACAGAGGGTACAGGCTTTATTTTGTCAGTAAGACATTTCCTGGCACTGTTGATCAAATCAGTAATTGATGTACTTAATATGAAAAAAAAATCCATTTTGAAAACTGTTTGGGTTTTTTCTTTGAGACTAATAATTTCTATAGCATAAACATGAAATTAAGATATTTTTGGCTCATTTTGAACTCTATTTAAAGACAAGTAAGTGAAAAACTCCAGGATAAAATGTAATGCTTCAAAAGCTGCTTTGTAGACTTCCTTAGAAATTCTACTAAGAATCTTTATTAAAATGAAAGCGGGCGGAGTTATTAAGGTACCTACATGTCCATGCTACTATCATGACCTTCTAATCAGTTCATTCCCTTCTTTAATGCATCTTTAACCCTGTCCTATATGAGCCTGGCAGTCTGTGGGGTAGGAGCTCTACATAGGGCTTTAATGAGCCCATGCAATCTTCTGAAAATAAGACTTTCTTAGGTGATGCAAGACTGATTTCCTTGCATAAAAGAGAGATGAATTGAATGATCCCTTTGCTATAACTACAGGAAAATGACCACGTTGTTACAACCTCCACAGTAAATATAAAGTGTAAATATATAAACACATATGCAGCTCTGTGGGCTAACTAAACCCAGAGTTTTTATTTACTTGTGGATAGTGTTTTACAGAATAAGACAATAGCATTTTAAAAAACTGCCTAACAAAATAATGTACAATTGCAAAAAAAAAAAAAGCTATTAAATTCTTTTATTTTAGTTTAGTTTTTCAACTGTTATGTTGATTTTTTACATGAAATTGAACCAAACGTGCTTCTCTCTGGAGGTGGCTGTTTAAATTAAGTAGAAATAAATGACTGTAATCTATAAGAGGTTATTCGTGGGAGGCTTTTCTTTTTTCTTTTGTTTTTAAAGAAGGCTAGAAGGCAGATTTAAATCCTGTTCTATTATTGTCATTCTTTTCCGTCCTGAAATAATAATGTATCTTTAGAGAAAAAAAACCTCAAGGTTTGTTATTTTACATTCTCTGATGTGTGGAAAGCGCTTCACAGCAAGTGAGTATTTAATTAAAACTGCAAATAAATCTAAGCACATTTAATATCTGAACTAAATAGTTGTATTATGCTATTATTATAATGCTTCTTTTCCAGTTATCCTGTACCTGATGTAGATGAACAGTTATAAAACAGTCTGTAGGTTTGATGTGAATGTGCTTAGAAGCTCGTAAAACCCTGTTATTTTTTAATGTATTTAAACATACTTGATGTGAAACAACTCTACTTAAAATACTATTACCTGCTCATGTAAATGTGATTTTTGTTCTGATGAAATAATGCATATGATTTCAAGGGTCTGATTTTTTTTTTTATTGTTATGATTTATATTATCATTTAAAAGCCCAGGCTCTGTTATCACTGTACTCAAGGATATATTTCAGCTTTAGGTCAGCCTGGTGGTCACAGAAATTGTATGAAAATAAAGCTTGCTTCAAACAGTCTTATTAATATGCAATAACATGTGAAAATTTATGTACAAGCCAGTGCTTTCTGATATTGTTGCTCTAATTTTTTAATGTTGCTGAAACTGCAATTCAAGCACCATTCCTTTGTATTTAATGTTTCACACTAACTTTTGTGAAGAATACAGACATATTATATACATGTGTATGTATAAATATGTAAATTCAAAGAATGCAGTTTGCTTGCTATTTAAGCCAGTTTTGTGTCTGTATGACTTCACTGAACTTCAGCAGAGTTCAGGGCATTTATTCGTATGTCCAAAATATAACCACACTGTGGCTACTAAGGGTACCATGATCATGTGTTTCCTGGTTGAGGGCATATTCATAACGCTAATGTTGTATTTGGCTACGATTTCTGTGTTTAATTTCCTTTGAAAATGAAGAGTACAAATGTATTTGTTTGAATCTGCAGTCTCTTTTGAACCCGATAAATTCAGTGCCTGCCTCCCTGCTTTGCAGGGGCTGTAGAAAGGAATGACAAATTGCTCTCATTCTCACTTGGTAGTGTTTTCCATTCACTTTGCACAGGTGTAAATGACTACATGGGGACAAAGACAGTGACAAAGCAGGATTTGAGCTTAAAGTAGAAACACAATTTTTCTGGTACTTACGATGCCGTTGGGCTGGATTGCTGTCTATCTCTCAAGATTTCTGCAGTTGTGGACTTACCCGTTTCGGCATATTCTCCTGTCCTGAGGAAATGAGGGAATTAGACTTTGTTGCTTCATTTGGCCAATTATCTGGCCCTAGGAGTGTTTATGCAAGCTGTTTTCTGGATGAAATTCAGAGGTCACATCTGAAGGCTTGTCCTAAGTGCAGGAAAAGGAATCCTGCTGCGTGTCTGTCCCTGGGTAACCCAGTGGGGCTTCCAGAAGGCTACGCAGTGTGTGTTCAAAAGTTTTTGGGAGTGATGATCGTGTATCCTCTGTGTATGTGTGTGTGTATGTACATGGAGAAATGTGTAACTGAATAAAGACAGCAAATGCACATAAAGAATTTGCCTACCTTTCTTGAATTAAGAGTAAGGCAAAGGAAACGTCTTTAACCTGTGGAACAGTCTGTGTCTGAACTTGTATTACTCTGAAGCATGTACATGGTTTCCCGTCAAATGTTCAAAAATGAAGTCACTGGGGCCAAAACCAAATAGTGAGGAGTATTTCAGTAGGAAGGTTCAGCTGCTCTCTCACAAGTTTATTTCTCTATTACGATCTCCCATTTGTCCATCAAACGTAACGCCCTTTCCTTCCTCCCTTCCTCTCTTCCTCCCCATATCTTGTGAGGAGGCCTTCCGTGATTACTTCAGAGTGCATTACCTTCCAGCTGCGATCAGGATGTTTGAGGCTTTCTCTGACAGTAAAGCATGTTAGGGAATGGAAATACTATGTTGGCTGGCAAAGGACAAGGGATTTGGAGGTGGGACAGCATGGTCTGTACTGCAGAAAAGGCCTTTTGCATAGCTACCAGGTAGTGGTTGAGCATGTGAGTCCCTGAACTCAAATCCACCTCTATTTGCTGAGCCATGTTATTCTAAAATAATTACAATGCTGATTGTGTTGATTGCCTGTATTTGGGCTGCTCCAGTTTGTCTTTCCTGGCTTTGATCCAGGATTATCCCTTGGCTTCACTGGCCATTCAGGCTTAATTTTGTAATTAAAATAGAGTGTCCCAAAGGCCTTCTGAAATTGCTGTTGGAGCCCGAAGATCATCCATGTGCCATGCTGTGTGGTGGGGCCCTGGGGTACTCCTTTGTGGGCAGCCCATATGCCAGGTGCGGGCTGGTGGCAGGCTTGGCAGCGGCACAGGGCGGCCGTCCTGGGAGCCTGGGGCAGCCGCGGGGACAGGGATCGGCACAGCCCTGTGCTCTGTAGCAGAGTGCTGCCAGCTCCTCACCCCCAGCCACATCGCCAGGGTGGCTAACCAGCTACCTGATGTGCATTGCTGCCAGAGGGCCATATTCCTTACAAAGTCCTGTTTTACAGCTCTCTTGTTAGAGAGAAAGGGACTCGGATCTAAAAGGCTGGCATTTAGAGATGCCGCTGTATGGCTTGTGTTGAGTTTGTAATGGCTTTGCAGGAGCTTTGAATAGCTCCACTTGATATCTGTTGTACTGAAGATTTCACCTAATTAGGACAACTGGTATATCTGTAGCTGGCCCAATTAAGTGGTCATAAAGTGTCATGAAGATAATAAGAGAGATAATATTGTTCTGAATAAAAATATCAGGTTAGAAATCTCTCAGTGCATTTAAGCTGTTATCATCCTTATTTTTATCTTTATTTGGATACTCTGTATTAAAAGACGACAGGGCAGAATTTCATCACCTAGTGAAAGCATCAGTTTTCACTGTCCAGCTGCATCCTCTGTATGTGTAATTCAATAATGCCTTGATCAAGCAGCTGTCCTAGCCACTCACTACTACTGTGCAATATCTTCTCCTTGTTAGATGTTGCAATAGAATCACCATCTAAATGAAGGATAACGTAAGTGGAGTTGTTGGGTAGTATCAGAGGCAGAGGCTTTCTTTTCTGGAGAGGGAGCTACTTTGCTGGAGCTGTAGATTTCAGTTGTTGGTAATCACAACGCCAACCAAAGGGTTATAACTTTATTCCAGGCTATTAAGTAATTAAGACATCTATTAAAAAGAGTCTCCTAACACTAAGAAAGGGTGTTTGTAGCCCGCTGTTCAGTCTCCTTTTTCTTCTCTTTCAACTCATCCGGAGAGAAACTTATGCACCCCCAAAAAAGGAAAAACCTCCCAAATTTTTGTTTAGCAAATAGACTAAATAGAAAAGGTGGAGGGTTTTTTTCCCCATACTATAGGGACAGGAGTTAGTTGGTAATATTCTAACACAGAACAATCTAACAATCTAACATTAGTAGACTAAATTGTTTCTAAGCAGTGCTGAAGAGGTCATAGTTTCTACCCTAACATGTTGCAGATACACATAAAAGTCTAATAAAAAAAAAAAAAGTGGAAGAAAAGGCAGTGCTTTAATTGGAGCACAAATGCACCATTTATTCACTGAGAGACCTTGACCCACTACTATGCCTTCCTATTATAAGCTTCAAACCTTGGTCCTCTTGAGGGCTCCTGGAGTGTTCAACAGCCTCACTTCTGCTGGTGGTCTCTTATGAACTGTGCTGCCACTGTGACTTGAACGTGAATCAAAGCAGAGATCTTTCCCAAGAAAGGCTTTATATTTTCATTAAAACTTCAAGCTTTTAATTAGGGTGAATACCTATTAAATCAATCTGTTGGAAAATATGGTTGTTTTATTGGTTACATAAGCAATGCTTGGCTGCCTCTAACTATACTCCTTGGAAAGATGAAGTTGCTTTTCCATACTATAGGGACAGTAGTTAGTTGGTAATATTCTAACATTGAACACTTAACAATCTAACATTAACAGTTGAACAAAGAGATAGTTAACAATAGAATATGTTGGATTTCCAGATCTGTAAGCTAAAATCCAGAAATAGTACTGAGAAAACTGGTATAGCATGGACAGTATAGCATGGATTTTCCTGTGCTGTGCTTCACCCTCACAGTGGCAAGTCTCTGTCCGAGGGGGGAATGATAAAGGAGTATGATAACTCAATTACTGTTATACAAGTCTTATATTATATATATGTAGAATAATATAGTGTCTCTGAGCTAAGGGTCTCTTACATCAGTCTAAGTACCATGCTACTCGGTGTCCTCTCTTTGCTCTCGGAAACGCTGAGTTCTTGGCCAATGCAATGACCCAGCTTCAAAAAGAAGGATAAGTGGTATTACTGAGTCCAGTCTCCGTTTCTAGCAATTGGGATGCTCTCTTAGGAAATTGGAGCCATGGGCTGCATATTCCTCAGATTTAGGAATTCATTGAATCCCGATTTCCATTTTCCTGGACAGCTTACTGAAAAACAAGATTACAACATTAAAGCATCCGCCAGTCTTGCTATTCATATCTTCACTAATAATTTGCTAGGAGGACACTTCACTCTAGCAAAAGTGTAAAATGTTAGCAAAGTTTAAAACTTATGGTAAAAAATCATAGTAGAAATAGGATTGATTTGGTCTGTTTTTAACAATGAGCACAATCAACCCCTAGAATGACTAAACAGGAATCGGAGTGCATTTCCCATTACTGGAAACTTTTAAATTGACATTGGATATTTTTCTAAGAAACATGCTCTGGGTCTATTACAGCTATTGAGATCTGAAGCAATAATTAATTCAGGGAAGTCCCATGACCTGTCAGACTAGATGATCACAATGGTCACTTCTGGCTTTAAAAATGTATGGAGTTCCTGGCTTCTGTGCTGTGAATGCCAATGAGACTGCCAATTAGCCTGCTTTTTCTTTTTTTACTTTTTTTTTGATGTGGACATGTGCTCACTGGGAGCTAGGCTGAGACCACCAAATTAATTTTTAAGTCATTAAAATGCTTCATTCCCTGAATAATGATTGTCAGAAAACTCAATCAGAATGTAAAAGAGAGAGCATCCTGTTCTTGGAACAAAAAAGCATAAGGAAGTTGTGTAAATAGAGTGCATCTTTTTTACCATCTCATTCTTTTCCATCACAGAATGCCATATATAACTTGTCTAATCATTCATTTCATTTTTATTTTTATTCCTTAGAATAGAAAGAATACTAAGACAGTGCTTGATGGGGGAGGTTTTAATGCCAAAGCCGAGGACTAAATATCTAAGTAGTGGTTGATCCCTGATCTCGTGGGAGAGAGGATGTCTATTCAAAAGGCTGATACAAATATGAATAGTTAATCACCTTCAGTTTTGATTTTGTTTTTTTTTCATTTCAGGTGCATGATATGTTTTTGCTTTCACTACAATCAGGGTACTCATAACTGCTTTATACGTTAATGTGGTTTAAATAAAAAGGCATGAAGTACAGCTACGCGTTTGGATTTAAGGAAGGTGACAAGGGGAAATGGCTTCCCAGTAACTGGAGGCTTTACATGCTAATTAACATGCATGTTTAGAAACATGAGATCAGTGACTGTGTTATATGCCTCTGGTGGGGCAAGCATGGCTCGTTAGCAAGCGGTGTAGGTGGAATGATACCTCAGGTGCAGCACAAGGTTATGAGCTCTCTCTGCATGTTTGTTTTTATGCAGCCTTCCAGTAGCTGAAGGGAGCTTATAAGCAGGAGGGGATTCAACTTTTTAAAAGGGCAGATAATGGCAGGACAAGGGGGAATGGATTAAAACTAAAGGAAGGAAGGTTTAGATTAGATATTAGGGGGAAGTTTTTTACAGAAAGAGTGGTGAGGTGCTGGAACAGGCTGCCCAGAGAAGTAGTGGATGCCCCGTCCCTGGAAGTGTTCAGGGCCAGGTTGGATGGGGCCCTGGGCAACCTTGTGTAGATCCGGGCCTGGAGGTTGGTGGCCCTGCCTGTGGCAGGGGGGTTGGAGCTCTATGATCCTTGGGGTCCCTTCCAACCCAGACCATTCTATGATTCTATGATTCTATGATTCTGTGGTTTTAGTTATCCCAGAGGGTGCTGGTGTGCTTGGTACCAGAAGGGATTCACAGCAGCAGTTCCTCTGCTGTAGGGTGACGTTTCTTATAAAGCACTCTGAGATGCTAAGGTGAAAAGTTCGATCCTGTGCAAAAATGAAATAAAGTTACTACTATCCTTTTAGCAGTAAGATAGGGACATTATTGCAAAATCTAATTTTACAATCCTTCCTTTGATTACTGATTTTACTCTTTCTGTCTCTGTGTCCTCAATATCCTGTAAACAGCACTGTGGAAAGGCCAAGTTAAATGAGAATATTAGGTTTTCTGGATTTGGTAGCAGACTATACTCTGACACGGTATGTTGCAGCGTTAGTTTTTCTGTTTATTTGTAAGTGGGTGCTGTCTCTAGGGCTCAATTTCTGCAATGCAATCTCTCCTCTTTAACGAAGTCTAATATTATTGAGTGACCAGAGAAATAAAGAGCACTTGTGATTGTCTTGCACTTGGCAAACTCCAACTCGCAATATGCTTGTTCCTCGAAGCCTGTTGCCATTCAGAGTACTAAAATTGAATTTGCAATTACTGACTAAGAAAAGCATCCTTGGTATTTTTAAAATGATGCCCCCCTTAGAATAATGGTGCCATTCACTTTTGTTTCATGCTGGACTAGTTTCTGAGGGACTTTCAAGAAATGAGACAGCTATTTCCCTGTCAGCAATGGTCTGAACTGGGAGCAAGAAAGAGGAAAAGAGACTTCCAAATATACTACCAACAGCTTGTCTTTTCTCTGTGATAGATTCTAAAAATACAGAGAAGGAGAAGGCCAGCAGTCTGGACAGTGCTGGGATGCTGCTTGGAAGAAACTCAGCTACCTCAGTTTGCAAAATCTCTGCTGAAGATTAACTCTGAGCCATGGATCTCACTTCAGAAATCTCAATGTGAAATCCTACTGCATACTTTAGGAGGACTACCTTAATCAAAGCGTCTCAGCATTTTAATCCTACAGCTACCAGTGTTGTCTAAGGAGAGGAAAAATGAGATGACCTTGTGCAGTGCTCCTGCAAGATGTTTCATCTCATTTGAGTTGAAAAGAGCTATTTAAAATGTTCCTTTATTACTTCCAATATTGTTTACCTGCTCACAGGTTTGGGAATCGTGTAGATGAGCTTTCTGGTGTCTTACAAACCACAAAGTGCCCATAGACCACTCATTCACACAGTTAACACTTATCCTCAAGAAAAATAAGCGAAAGACCCTGGTGACTAGACGTTTTGCATGGCAGTAGCAGCTGACCCACCCCCAGTTCACAGGGCTACCAAGAGTATTCTTTATGCAAAGGAATCATTAGATGTGGTATCAATCCGTGGATGACCGATGATCTCCCTTTTGTCTGGACTTTGATGACAGAAAGAAAGACATGGCTGAAATGCATTTGTTGTACTCAACATACTTGGTGGATGTCAGCAGCAGATGACATTTAGAACATCTTCAGGGACAAAGTTTGCATAGTCAGTTAAGAATGGAATTTGTATAGACTTCGGTATTTACATTACTATGGCACCTCACGTGTGAGCTCTTTTGCATTCCTGCCTAAACCGGAGAACTGGGCCTTGCAGGGGTTTTTTGTTCCTACTACAGACAGAATGTCGTCTGCCAGACTCACCTTACAGATGCAGGTAGTTTCTGTGATGGATCATTTAGTCTCCGAAGCTGATTTTTAGCTGATTAATCCTAGTTTTGGTTCCATATAGAGGTGACTGGTTGTAACAGTATATATTTTGCTCTGTGTAAGAGTGTTCTGGGGATCATATCAATCATTTGCTTTTATAATACAACTGAACATAATCTAGCAGTGATGCCATTATGCCCAGTTTCATTTTCCAAGGTGAAAAATCCCTTATTGACATATAGATTTTATTCTTTCATTGACTCATAAAACAATTTAGGTTAGTTGAGCTCCATGTAGTAGCCCAACTTCCTAGTTAAACCAGCGAACACACCAAATTCAGACCAAGGTCTTGTCCATGTGAGCCTGGCAAATGCCAGTGATGTAATTCTGCAGCCTTCCTGGGAAACATGTTCTGGTGCTTCATCCCTCATTGTGCAACTATTTTTATTAGTTATGTCCACCTGGATTTTTCCTTCCTGCAACTTGGGACTCTTTTATCTTTCCCTTTCACCGCACACTTGCAAGTAGGTCCTGGCTCTATGTTGCTTCATGTTGTGGTGGCTTGGAGGCTGATGTACTGCACAACCATGTTACATATTGTTGTTACTTACTATGTTGATAACAATAGTGGTCTCTTTGCATTTTTCTTTTCCCTTGGTGTCATTTTCTTTGAGAGCTATTACAGCAAGAACATATATGTGTAAGACTCCTAATTAGCCTTCATGATTATCCTAATGTTTTTTATGGATTCTACCCCAATTCATTGTGAAATGTTTCCACATAATTTAAAGTAATTTCATCAAAAATAAATGAACATGGTGGATTTTATGAAGCATTAGTGTTGCTTCTTTTGCTTGTTCACTTAGCATTTTGCAAAACATAGTGATTCCCAGAAGGCATTCCAGTTTTCATTAGTTCAAATCAGCAAGGTAAGGCTGTTGCATTATTTGCTTGTTAAAATAATTCAGAGCCTAAACATACCATTACCTATACCTAGACGTCTCCAAGATACTTTATTATTAATCACACGAACAAAACAACAACAGAAGTAGCTTAATGGTATGGGTTACCAGAGATGTAATACAGCAAAATTTGATGGGCCACATCAAGCAAAGCTTAGTAATGGAATAGATCAAAACAAAATATATGAAAAAACTCCACTTTCAGTGAAATAACCACTTTTCTCTGTGTAAAAATAAGTTGATGAGAATATTGTCTAGGAAACAAGCACTTCATATGGAACATGGGCTGATATCCTTCACACACTTGTCAGGTAAAAAAATTTGATCGTGCTTTATGCATGTATATGTACATATTGGGACTGTCCAGAGTTGTGTGCATGTGCATAGCTGTATATATGTGTGTGTACATATATATGTATATATATATATATACACACAACTACTCATTGTGATCAGAGATTTACTTGTGCACTTGTGCACAGATTCTGTGAAAAACTGGGTGTCAGCTCAAATAAATAGGATTTTTTTTTTCTTTTACTCTTTGGGAAGAAGTGATTTGACCAAAGAGACTTATGAGGTGGTTTTACTAATATTTTTCTGGAGTGCAATGTCTGGTCTCTTTCAAAGAATAGAAGGCCAGTTATAGTGCCTGTATGGATTCTCCATTTACATTTCAGCTGCTTGTAACCATTGCAGACTCCTTTTTCTTTAGAACAATGATCTGGATTCTGAATGCCATTTCTGTATTAATTTCAATTTCTTGCAATAAAGTGTGATAATCTTGTTTAAAACCCACATCTGGCAACTAACCAGTTGTCCAGATGCTTGCTTCTTTTGTCTGAAAAATCTGCAATACTAAAATACTCCTATCTGACTTACCTAGGTCAGACAGTTCTAGTGAAAATAAATCAGAATATTTGTCTGCTTACTACAGATGAAGGAACTGTTCTTTGACAGTAATTGGTAAATAAGTCTGAAATACAGAATTAAAGAAAAATATTGTTACCCACAAATAGAAATGGAAATAGAGACTCCTTTGTTCTGCACAAGCTCATGGACGCCATCACATGCACAATGGGTTGTGAAGAAAGTGCACTTCCACTGCATTTCAGTCTCTTCTAGTACAAAGAGACATCACAATCACATTAAAAATAAAATTAACCTATGGCCAGCTGGTCATTCACTCGTCATTGTGGTAAGCTGTACTTGCAATACCTGCAGCTCTGTGACCCTGCTAGGCAGTCCTGATGTGTTCTGGTGTTCTCTAGCAGCTGGTTACTTGGGCATTGAGAGAATGTTGCCTTTTTATGGACATCATTGTTGACATGCCTAAAGAAGGTTTTTTTTACCCCCCGAAAGGCCTTGAAAATTGACAACACTTGTTCTGCTGCAGCACCAAATCTGGAAATTTAAATTTTGTGCAGGTAAAGAAATAGTGCAAAGTACAAAGATCTGATCTTGTAGTTAAGATTAGAAAGTCCCAGAGCCAGACACTGTTCTAATCGGGCCACATTTTTCTCATGTTGTAATGGTGGACTAATTCTTTGTTCTCCAAGACCTCTCTGTAAAATTTTAATATTTGTGTCCCCCTCTATTTGTCTATAAAGATAGCAGATTCTTCTAATCAACCACTCTGTGTTTTACCACCTACTACAAGTCCTACTCAAATACAAATTGTAGCAATAATTAAGGGGGACAAACCATTTCCTGCTCATTTCTGGTCCATGCAAATCCACACATCTGAAAACTGCTGGACTGCTCGTGGGATTATCTTTCTACCCACAAGCAGCAAAAGTTGCTCTGAGCAGAGAAGACAATACATTTTTGATTAGAGGATACCTGTCAGATTGCAGTAGGCTAATTTAATAGCACCCACCTGAAAGGCATTAGCGTTAATCTGGGATACATCAGGACGATGAGCTAATGATAATTTACCATTTATAAAGGTATTTACAGTCCCCAAGTAAATATAAGCATTTAAAGCCAGAAAATAAATGCATCCAGGAAAAACACTTTCCCACGCATACCAATAAATAGCAGAAGTTCTTGGTTTCATAGGCAGTGCTGGCTCCCCAGGTATCCACTTATTCTACCAATAGCTTGAAAGAAAATTACAGCAACGTGATTAGTGAATTCATTAGATTCAGATGAGAGGAATATTCTCCTTGCTGCATTTGCAATGTTCTACTTGAGCACTGGGTTGCAGTGCTCTCAGAAGCCTCCAATCATCCTAATGCCCTCCCTCAACTTTGCAACATAACCTGATAAAAGGTAATTTGGGCTTATCTTTAATGTCTGTATCTTCTCAGTGGAGCTGGCAGCAAATATGAGTACAAGTTGCTGATGTGATTTAATTCAGCTAAGAGGATCCTCAGATCCACCCTCTCTCCTTACTCAGGAAGCTCTGCTCGCCCACCCCCTTGCAGCCCAGGACCCCTCCCAGCATGTTCTGCAAGTTGCCTTGTCACTCCTGTTTTCTTTCAAACTCCAACTGTACAGAAATTCAAGAATAACTGAAGGGAACTTTGATGTCACAAAAAATGGGTGGGAAAATAAATTATAAAATCTCCTTGTGCTGGCAGTCTATGGGCACAGCACAATTTCAGTATTTGAGTTGCATGCCATACCGTCTGGGAAGAATCTTGGTCATGGTATCCTCGTTCCTGCGAGGTGGACCTAACTGTCTGTGGATGATCTGAGTGGGTCCTTTCTTTCTTTAAATGGAATTTTCAATTTCCCTGTCAGCTGCCAAAGATACAGAGACAGATAAACTAACTAGGATGCCATTCGGATCTTGCATTATTTTGTCCACTGAGACCTCTTCTGTAAGAGGAACAATTGATTGCTGTTATAACATGGTCAGGCAAACCGGTAGCAGTGTGCTTACAATTCCATCCCGTGGCTACTCCACGGCAGCTCTTCAGAAATGAATAAACAGACTAAATATGCTCTTGTTGCTAGTGGTGATGGTGGGGTAACTAAAATTCAAAGTGAGATTTTTCTACTGTAGGAAATGGGGGCAGTAGTAAAGTAAATCCAGTTGCATCATTAGTGAAGGGGTTATTGGAGCTGCTTTTATATGTCATCCTGGAGATACTTGGCTGAAGCTGTTTATTCCCACATTTTCAAGAGGAATAGATTTTGTTCTTTCCTGTACATCAATTTTAAAATGTGTGTCATAAGCACAGATAAAGTGGCAAATTTGAGGCCTCTGGCTTCTCGCACAAAGGGCTGAAGCAGCCGAACATTGCAGCTCCCCCCGAATGGGCCGGGATCTCCTTCCCCATCACGGGCACGATCACTCACCAGGAAAGCCTGCTCTCATGTATTACCTAGGAGCTGCAGTGAATTGGGAGTGTGGAAATCCCTGACTTCATTTGGGTCAGCAGGGCATGTGGCAGGAAGAGAATGCTTTGCAGAATATTCATTAGGGGAAGAGATCTCTTCTGTATCAGACTGAGTTAGAAACTATTTAATAAAGAATACAAAAATGAGATAATTTCATCAGTGTGCTAATGGTCCCACCCATCCGCAGTGGTGAAATGATCTCTCTGTATTTGATGTCATATGTGAATTTGCTGGTCTAAGTTTAGCTTCTAATGGACCATGTCTGACTGTTCAGATGAGCAATTGTCTTCAAAAGAGGCCTGCAGTTGTAAAATGAATGCATCCTGCTGGTCAAAATCCAGATTCATTTCACCATTTATCATCAGAGATACTGTTTGGTACTTAGCTCTGCACTTAAAAAATTGAAGAGGGGAGCTGTTTTGTAAGATGAGATAGCTCTTACTCCTGTTGTTAAACAGATTGGGATTGTGGAATAATGGGAAGGTTTTCAAGAATGTAGAACAGGTTTCAGAACGAGGGTTTTTTTTAATGCCTTCTGATAAGGCTTTTTTATAAAGACTTCTCTTGCGCCTGTGGAAGTCAATGGAGATTTCACTTGGAGTAGGTTTAGACCCTTTGTATTTGCAAACCTCAAATGTACTTTCAGCACGGAACAGACAGGCAAACAACTCAGTATTTGTCCACAGTATGAAGAGAGCACTGAAGTCACAACATCGCTGTCAGTATATAATGGGGGCTCTGTAGTACTGCTACACTTAACTCTTTTTGCTCAACGGCAACGAACTCAACAGTCTGCAGCGCTTTAGAAAATAAGATCAATTTGTAAAACTTGCTGTGAAAGTACTTATCAAAATTTCAAAACATTTACTGCTTTGACTTCAGTAGAGCTTATTTACTGCTTCAAGTAGGCAGGGAGAGCATCTGTTTCACTCTAAAGTGGTTATTATTTTTTCTGAGAAGGACTGTAGCCCTGATGCCATGTACATCTTTTCACTTCTTGCTGTATCAAGTTTAGGCCTGGTCATGCAACCTTTATTCATGTGGGTAAAGCATTTCAGAAGAAAAAAATGCCTTTAAGTTGAACTAGATGAGCAGAGAGGTATTTAGGAGTGACATTGTGATGGGGCAGACTTGCTGACACTGCTGGTTGGGAAAGGGTGAAAAAGCACCCCAGCAGTAAGGGAGAGGCCCAGTGATCAGATGGTTGAGCTGAGAAAGTCTGCAGTACTCATCTTGGAGAGGGGACGGCGAAGTCAAGAGAAGTCCTATACGCAGGATTGAAGTTGAAGAAATCCTGTCATTGGAAGATGGCTCCTCTGGTTTGTGAGGGAAGCAGTAGATACCCGTGAATCACCGGTAAGGAGAGGTGTGTTGCATTGCAGGCTGGCTGGTTTGGAAGGTGCTAGGCTTTGCACTTTCTGAAGTGGGAGGAGGTTGAGATAATAAAGGAAGGGATTGACAGTGGGTTGGTGACCTGGGCAGCAAGGAGGAACAACATCCTTGGGATTTTTCGCAGGGATGGTGGGACAGGGAGGGATACCAAGATGTTACGGGATTGTCAACAAATGTTACTTTCCTAAAGGGCAGGAGTCCATGTTTATTAATCTCTTCCTCTGGTTTTGAAGGGCAAATGCTCTTAACACATGTTTAGAAGTAATAGATTGAGATTTTTCTATTCTTTGTGCAAATTAAGCATGTTTTTACCTGAAAAAAAAAAAAGAATTTTACAATTTCTTTTCTTCTATCATTTATTTCTCATGTATTTCATATGTTGAAGCACTGCATCAAAAGCAAATTTTGCTACGTTAATTTTCTTAGGAGCACATTTCCTTATATTTTCTTAGGTATTATTTATAAAACATTCTACTCCATTTCTGAATCATGTATGACTTACTGGATGGAAAATGGATGCCTCTAGGAAAATGTCACAAAATATTTTTCTTCATGTCAGGACAGTTCTGTAGACCTATCATGTTGTTTCTTTTACTGTCAGAGTTTCATCACAGGGGAGCATGTGGATGAAAACACTTTGCTTTTTTAAGAGTTCATCAGCTTCTGTGACTAATTCCCTGTTGTTTACAGCATCAAATGTAGTTCTAGTAAAATGACTGTCATCACAGAGAAATATAACTTAATCTGGGTAATCAGCAGCAGAAGAGACAGATAAACTTCTGAGAAGCAAAGATGTTGCTTTTTATATCAGTATCAAAATGGGAGAAAGCTAAAATATAGGCCATTTGGCAGAAGTCCTTCTAAACTGAATACTTTTCAAAGTTTTCTGCAAGCATTCAGTTGCTCCAGAACAGGTGCATTCATTTCATGAAAGCTTTATTGAGTTTGAGTCAGATTTTAACAAATCTGATGACTGCCATCTCTTCAGAGCATCTCTGAAGTGGATTCTGTTCCCTTAAGTCATGATTTTATTTCCCAAGGATTTCTTAATCAATGTCTCACTTCAAATTTTTGAATAATTCCTTTGCAGCTTGCTGTAGGGAACCTTGAATAAACAAATATGTAATGCATAAATGTTACGCTAATTCCAATTTTTGTATCATGTAATTAGATGGAAAATTAATAAGCAGACAAGATTAAGAATTAACTGATAACTGTACTGTATTTCCACAGTGAGTGTCAATAGGGATAAGCTGTCAGTCCTGCAGTGTCCCCTTTGCTCGATCTGTCTCTGCTCTGTGCTGTGTACATGCTGATGCTTTGCTTTGCCTAATGGTAAAATTCTTTCCACCTTTCTCTCCTTTTCCCTTTTGTTTTTCCTTTGGTATCACCAAATCCCAGCTCTCCAGATATTGTGTGTGTGTTGATCAATGCAGTGTTCTTTTTCTGTTATGCAAAGTGGAGCCACCACGTCACTTCACTCCCCTCCTTCCCTGAGTGACTTCAGACGCTGCCTTCCACAGCAGTGCCTTTTTGTCTTGTGTGGCACTGGCTTGGCACGTCTCTCGCAGCCTCAATGCCAACAGTATAGGAATGGGAACTGCCTCTGAAACAGTCTGCCTTCTAACTCTACCAACCCTTCACTGCTTCATGCCATCCACAAATGCCTCTGTCTCTCTTCTAGTTGCTTTCCATCCCTTCCTCACACAGTGACTGTTAAGTTCATATGCCTCTCACAAGTAATGTCAGCACAGAGAGGAAGGGAGGGTGCAACTCCTCAGTTCCTGTACACCAAGTCCATGTTGGTGTGCATGCTGTCGTTGGTGCAGGAGTGCTCCTTGATGCTTGGTGGCACATTTCTTCTGCACTGGCCTGCAGCTTTGCACAACTTGTCTCGGTGGCCCCAACTTATTCAAGTCACAGAATATCTCGTAGTGCAGAATGCAGCAACATTAAGGTAGTGATGGCCAGGATGACCTGGACTGATGGTGTATGTACTTGGAATTTAAATAGCTTTCTTGCTATTATCAGGAAGCCAGTTTAAGTTCAGCTTTCTTTATAGTAGTGATTTGTTTGAAGGATTTTGGGCAAAATCTCTCTGACTACTTAGTATCTATTAAAAAAAGGCAGTGTTTTGCTCCCTTCAATTAAAAATATAGTTGCAATTTGTATTTACCCAAGATTTTGAAAGCTTGTACACTACCTTCAGCAGACTAATGTCAAGATTCTGTATTCAGTCATTAATTATTATTAACTGTTGCAAAGTGCCCCTAAAAGGGTATCTTCTGGGTTTCTTGTATCAATAAAAAAATTGTGAGGACTTGAATGTTGCTATGATGTGTCCAGCTGACCCCATGTTGCAGTTTTGCGTGGCCAGGTTCTGGTGGAATAGGGCTGCAGGGGCGGCTTCTACAAGAAGCAGCCAGAAACTCTCTGCAGGTCTGACAGAGCAAACACCAGCTGGATCAGCGCTGGAGCTGTTGCTGACCAAGGCCAAGCCCATCAGTGATGGTCACGGCGCCTCGGGGAAACATATTTAGGAGCAAAAAAACCACAAGCAGACACTTTTTTCCCCCACAGAAGGGAGTAAGAAGATGTAAAGAGCTGTGCAGACATCCAGGCCACGTGGAGGGGGGGAAGGAGGCGCCCCACGTACTGAAGAGAAAGATGCCCCTGCAGCCTGCGGAGAAACCCATGGTGGAGAGGGTGTTCCTCTGCAGCCCATGGAAAAGGACGAGACCCCACCTGCAGCCCATGGAGAGGCCCCACACTGGAACAGGTGGAAACATACAGGAGATGCTGTGACCTGTGTTGGAACAAGTCCCTGCCAGCACTTGCAGCCCATGGAGAGAGACAGAGACACAGAGATGAGAGAGAGAGATCTGGGCCAGAGCAGGTAGTCTGGGGGAGGGAGAGGGGGGCTTGTGACTCCGTAGAGGACCAGGCTGGAGAAGTCTGGGCCTGAGAGACTGAGAGAAGTTCTAGATTTATGACTGTGTCCCATAGCAGTGACCCACGCCTGGGCAACTGGTGAAGAGCTGAAGCCCTGTGGGAAAGGACTCATGCTAGAGAAGTTTGTGGAGGACTGTCTCTGTGGGTGGGACCCCACACTGGAGCAGAAGGGTGTGAGGAATGCCCCTCCTGGCCTCGCTAAGAAGGAAAACAGCTTGTGATGACCATTCTATGATTCTATGAACTGACCGAACCCCCCATTCCCCCAGTCCCTGCCCCTCCCCGTGCCACAATGGTGGGGAAGAAGGGAGCGAAATCATGACTAAAGTGAAGTCTGCTAAGAAGTGAGGGATAGGGGAAGGTGCTTTAAGATCTGGTAGCACTTCTCATTACCCGACTCTGATGTCACTGTTTGTGTAGTGTAGTGTAGTGTAATAAATTAGAGAGTTTTCTTTCCTTTATTCTATGTTGAGTACATTTTGCCCATGACACTAATTGTGGAATGATCTCTCCCTGTCCTTATCTCGACTCCTAAACCTCTCAACATATATTTTCTTCCCTGTCCAGCTGAAAAGGGTAGTGATAGAGAGACTTTGGTGGGCGTCTGGCCTCCAGCCAAGGCCAAACCACTACACCCCACTCTCCACGTTTCCATATAAACTGCTGAATGTGCCTGTGGACCAGCAAGTGTTTGTCATTCTGCAGGCAGAGCTGGAACAAATATGGAGAAGTTGAGCAAGCACAGGAGGTTTCTTCATCCAGTCTTTTTAAACATATGAGATGCATAGTAAATTCTGTGAATGGAGCTATGGCGCTGTGGAGAGGGTAAAATCCGCATGAGGCATCAATATAATTTTTACTGGCAGGAGAAGAATTTGATCACTAAGTGACATGCCAGCCATATGACAGCACTTAAACAGTTCCTGTCAATCAGCTGCTATGTGTCAGTACCCTTATTTATCCTTTCAGGGCATATATCCATTTACATTATCATCATCTGAAAGAGAGAACGGCATTACTGAAAATAAAAGCCCATGCTGGTAACCAAGAGAAAGGGAAACAAAAGGTGTGTATCACTGTAGCATATGCATGTCATGGTAGGGGTTTCTGGTATCACTTACGGGAGAAGCTATTTAGGGAAAAAAACCAAACCCCTGAAAATCTGTTCTAAATTTTAGATGGGAAACAGTAAGAAACAGAAGAGACAAAAGTGCATTAGAACTCGAGGCACTGCTGCCTGACTATTCTAGCCTTACGTAGCTAATATCCTCATCTGTGGAGATGTCCTTCTAAGCCATTTGCTTGATTTTCCACTGTAGCCCCAATCCAGTGAATCACTTAAACATATGCATAATTTCAAGCACGTATTGTTAAGAGATTAGAAAACGGTTACAGCTTGTCAAACCTCCTCAGACATAGTCAAATCCCTTCTCTTCATCACAGTCCTCTAAAAATAGCTGCATCTAATCAGAGGAGAGGTACAGAACCAGTGGACCCCAGTTTTGTGCAGGGGTGAGACCTGTGTGGGCACTTGTCCCTGTCCTCCACACACATTTCTTTCCTGGGTAAGGACACCTGCGCGTACAGGCCAGATGTCAGCAGCAGCATGTATTGAATAGCCAGGATGCCAGGGTCTTAAGAAGTGCACCTGGAGGTTGGTCAGTTCTCTGGGCAATACTGACTAAAAGAGACATGCTTCCAAAAAAGGTATTACCTGAGTCCTCTTATTTCTCTTCAAGAGAGAGAAGAGCAACACATACATGATGGAGAATACTGAACTGTGTGATTTGAACGTAAGTAGCAGATGACAACTTGGGCATTATCTCTGTCCTGAGAACTGTGAAGACAGTTCAGTGGCTTGTTTGAAATCCTTTATCCCTCCTCTTCTTTTTGAGATTGCTTAGATCAGTTATATACCTAGAGTTCATTATGTTCCTTTTTTTCCTGTTTGTAGGCATGTTTTGTATTGTAAAGAAAAAGAAAAAGAAAAAATTAAAAAGGAAAAGATCTCCATGAAAGCCTGTTCCTATGTACTTTACCAGTATGTTGCTACACAGTGGTTTTTTTGAGATTAAGAAGGTGCTGGGGGACACACAACTATTTGTGTAACAAGCTGTTTGAAGGCGTGATTGACATTCGAGTGGCTTTATGTATCGTTCCTTACAATGTTACTGAAAGGCTTCAGCAGCACAAGCCTTCATTCAAATAGTAGGCAGGTAGCTAAAATTGCTTGCCAGTGGGTCACTAAGTAGATGCAGAACAGTGTGGCCTCCTTTATTAATTTCTGGTGTAAAAAAATACAGCAAATGAGCTGCACAACCTTTACTGAGCAACCAACTGAATCATAGGAACAAAGCTGTTTGTAGCAAATGAGGAAAGGTCATTTGACTCACTCAAGCTCATTAGTCCTATTAAATATTGCCCTTATCCAGCACTGAGTAGATAGTTGCACAGCCTTGCCTCCAATGCTTCATCCTCTAGACCATGCCTTACAACTCAGTTTGTCCTCAGTAAGTTCCTCTGGAAAACAAATTCAAAACAAAACAAAACAAAAACCCCATAAAACAAAACCAAAAAACACTGAGATATCCTTATTTAAAAAACAAATTAAAATTCTCAGTTACTTATGCTCTCTTCAGGTTTGCAGAGTTGCTTCTGTGAGGGTGAAAGTGGTAACCCAAGGCTATTTATTATTGTTCTGAAACAGTATTTTTTTAAAACATCAAGTTAGATAAGTGTGTTTTTTTCTGCACAAATGCAGAAGGCTTCGGTAATGAAAGCAGGATGCTATATGGAGAACTAATTACAGACCTCATCACGTTGGAAACTTCATATGTCTTAAAAACATTGTGTATTCTTGAGTGGAGAACCATCAAGCAGCTGAATACTTATTTGGAGAGTGTGAGACTTTGGTTGGAAAGAAAATCTGGGGAGTTTATTGACTTGCTTGGTGAAGGGCTGCTTCTCTGATCTAAGCAGCCCTTGCTATGCAGAACTGGCTTCCACTTCACTGAGAACGGAGAGAGAAACAGCAATACGAAGCAGGAGCTGCCAGTCGCTTGGAGACAGGACAACTATGGGTGTGCTACTGCTGGGAACTGGGATTTTGGAAAGCATTTTATGTTGATGCAGTCAGGGAGGGATGTAGGCTGGAGTGAGGAAAGAAAAGAAGGGTCCTGTTCAGAGCAGAAGTGGTATCTGCAGTGAACCAAATTGCTCCACTGTTATCTGTGATAAAACATTCCTTGGCACCAAAGGGAGCAGAGATGGAGGAGGACAATGAACATGGCTTTCTCGTTATCACTCTCGGTTCACTCGTTGCTTGAAATCTGTCACTTGCGATAAGGAATTCCAGCGGATGCTAACAGGTGAGACCAACAACTAAATCGCACAGCAATGTGGAAAAAAGGTGAATTACAAAGTGAGAAACCAGTGGATCTTGTAGGTAGTCGGCCTGACTTTCAGCAAGCCTGCACTGATGTCAGTGAACCTCGATCTCTAGCTAATGCAAAGAACTCAGCTACTTCTGACCCTTAGGTCAGTTATTAAATCTGACTTTTGGTATTCATCTGAAGGGTGTGTGGAACTTTGGAAAGCAGCAAGAAGTATGTTGTGAGGTGCATATTGCACGCTGCTTCTGATGTGTCAGCTGACCACTAAGCCATATGGCTAGATCTTGCCTTTTATGCACTGGCAACCTGAATCCTAACCAACAGCCTACCAATACAAACAGTTAAGGCCAGGATTTACAAATGTAGCTGCCTGAACTAAAGCATTAAGAGAGGGCAGACTGCCTCAGCATGTTCTAACAATTTGCTAGCTTTTTTTTACCCTTAGCAGTAAGGAGCCAGAAACAGAGATGGGAAGTGGAATTATGTCACTGGATGAGAACAGTTATACCAGAGCAAACCAAAGGTCCGTCTAGTCCCCATCATGTCTAATACCCACTGAACGCTACAGACCCAAGAAGAGATCAAGCATACAAGGTACTTCCTCATTTTGGGCTCCTAGCCTTCCTCTGCTTTCATCTCTGGGAATTTCCCAAGGGAAGTCCCATCCTCTTAATTCTTTGTATTTTCTACCTAGGTTGCAAGCCCTTAGGCTGGGTTTCATAACTGTTTAGTTACCAGCTCTGTGGTGTCACGCATGGGTACACACTAGGCAGGTGTGATGTGTGTGTGTGTGTGTACATCATATACATGTTGGAAGAAGAGCTGGTTTCACTTTTCCTGAGATGAAACCCATAGAACTTCACAGAGCCAGCAAGCTGGCATTGCTCAAAGCGGAACAAAATGATAGAAAGCATGTTTTGACTCAAACTGTTCTTATTTTTTTCTTCTTTCCCTGAAACCCAATAACAAAAGATCATTACCTGTGAGTCTCCATTTGCCCTTATAAAATATCAATAATAGTTCTGCCCACTTGCTTGTCCACAGTTATCTCTTTGTTCTTTTTCTCTTAGGTCTTTAGGGAACTCATTTAATGTGCAGTAGGTAAGGGGAAAAGAGGATTTTGGTAAAAAAACATGTTGAAGGTATTTTGATGTGAATCCTCTTTCCTGTCTTCAGTATATTGCTGATCTTCACAGGGGGAGAAGTCTGAGGAGAACTGTCACATTATATAGCAAATATTACTTCAGCTGTTTTGTTGCTTTATGTTTCATGCTTATCCTGTCTTTTCCTAATCTTTTTCTAATTTTCAGCTTTTTGTCTCGCTGAAAACTTCTCTTTGAACATGAGATGACTCCAGCATAGCCCTCCATGGAAGGGCTGCTCAGGAGGGTCATGACATAATGATCCTCCTGTGTGTCTCCTGCTACTCTCCCGATGAGACAGCCTACAGGACCAGTGCACTCCCTCTGCATATTGCATCCTCTGTTCTCCTCTTCCCTGCCAGCCTACACACTCTTTGCTCTATGTCTAAACACACCTTGTCCCTCTACATGCTTATCAGAGGTCAAGAGCATCACTCTAAGATGACAGTCTCTGCACTCTTTATCACACTGTCATGGTCAAGAGCCCCAGCACAGGCAGGTATACAACTATGTATAACGAGTTACCCGGGGTCTTGCAGCACAGGGAGCAACTAACTGGCACAGGGGATGAGACGCCTTTGGTAAAGCCAGGCAGCCTTTTTCAGATGCACTGGAACATAAAAGTAATTTCAAAAAATACAAGGAGAGACTAGAGTACTCTGGTTGTCCTAACACAAGGTCAGTAGATATGTCAGAAGGCAAAGGGTTACCTGACAGAAGTGCATGAGCATTAATACTGAATTTTGAATGTCTTGGTATTTGAAATCCAAATGTCAGAGTTTGGAGAAAACACTTTGCTATTGACGTAGGCATTGACTGGACATCCACAGGCCAAACATCCCCCTTCATAAAATAAACATGTTGTGGCAGTCAGTTTAGAGAAAGGCAAAAAAAGGGTGCTGACGTAAATGGCTATTATTGAGTGTCTCCCTGTATTTTAAGATACGGTTTTCATAGGTATTTGGTTGACTTATTTTTAACAGAAAAGATTGTTTGAGGAGCAAAACCTACCCTAGATGTAAGTATAGTGGCAAATGGATCAAGATAATGTAACTAATTCAACATGAATGAGAGGGGAGCCTGTGAAGCTCAAAACTAGTTTTAAAATCCGGACTGTCACAGCTGAGGCTTGTGTTTATTCTTAAAACCCACTGGCAGTAACTTTTCTTAATTTTGACCTGTTTGATTTTCACTTAAGTAGTTTTAGTTACTTTCTACTGATTACCATGAGAAGCTGTGTTCTCTTGTGCCAAATGTTCTTTGGTGTCTGTTTGCCAGCATCCGCGTGTGTGCAGTACATCGCACAAATCTTAGTAGAGTGAGAAAAGGGTCTCTTCTGCCCTCTCTTTACCAAGTTATTCTCCCATGCTTGATTCCACTGGAGGTCGTTAAGAGAAAAAATTTGTTGTGCTTGTATTTCACCATGAAACTGAATATGAAGCTAGTCCGAAGAGTGAATGAATACTGCCCCTTACTGCTGCTGTATAGGATGAGTTACAGTATTTTATATGTCATGCCTTCTGAGTCACGTTTGCTTAGGGGAGATGTCCCTTGCCCTCAGTGGATAGGTATTGAGAATCAGAAATTCCCTATCCACCTCTGCCTATCTCTTGTAATGCTGTAAAGGGCTCAGGAACAGTCTGTTCCAACAACCAAAGGGTCAGAGGAGCAAATCTTGACATCTGAAGGAGGATCACCGTGACTCTTACTCTGTTGGCACAGGATCGAGTAGCTCGGGGGATTGATGGGGAAGGGAGCATCTGGTCTGTACCCTCTGAGACTGCAGCTGGAAGCAAGTTAGTGGCTGGTGTCAGGGACAGGGGAAAAGCAAAGGAGGGAAATAAGAGAGACTGCTGTGAAGCAAAAAAACCCTCAGCGCAGAGCAGCAATCACGCATTGGGAAACCAAGGCAAGTCACAAAGACATCGATTTGGATAGCAGTTGTGGAAACAAATCATCAGTTTGGAGACTTCAGCAGTGGAAAAAATGACAACTTAATACTCAAGATGTAATACAGCACCACATTTTCAGTTGTACTGTACTTTGAGCTGGCCACATTAACAACACTCTTCCTGCTAAATCCTTAGTCCCTAACACACAGCCTGCTCATTTATAGAGAGCAAAAGCAGTCTCTAAACCTTCAGGCAAGAAGAAATTGCCATGAAAGTTACTGAGAAAGTGGAAATGAATGCTTTACTGCTGATATTCCCAGAAATGAATAAAGTTACTGTTGATTCAGTGAAAAGTAATCATGCTGAATAGATTGATATAGGTGGAGCTTAAGAGACAATTAATACAACTTTAATATAAGAATTTTCATAGTTTTAAGAATAGACTAGTTTAAGAGAAAGCTGTAACTGTATAAGCTGCTTGTGAGAGCAGAGCAAAACTTAACCATAATAATGCAACAGTAACAGCCTTGAAGATAAAGAAGTAAGAATTGGTGTGTTTTTAGAAATAGGTTAGTTTTGAATTTTAGCAGAATTTGGCTGTAATCACATAAGCTGTTTCATGAAAGCGGCTACAAAACTTAGCCATAATAGTGCAACAGCCTTGAAACCAGAGGAAGTAGGAGATAGAGGAGTCGTAAATAATGAGACTAATGACCAATTAAAAGACAGAGTATATCTTGTTTTCAATGAAAAACTAACTACTCGGTGCAGGTGTTGGGAGCCCAGATAAGCATGGAGAAACCCGTAAAGAGCACGCGCTGAGAGAAAGGAAGACGTCCAGCCTTCATCCCTGAAGACCACCAGAAGACCCCCTGAGTGTCACTGAGCATGCTCTATCTGGGAAGAGTTAATGTAAATGACTTCCTGGAAATGATTTGCATAACCCTGCCTTTTCTCAGAAATTATAATGAATATGTATAGTTAATCTGTATAAATATGAGAAATTTGGCTTTAATGGGTGCACACATTCAGAGGAGCGATCCCCTGTGTGCCCAGCACTGCAATAAAGGATACCTGCTTAACAGTCACCAAGGCTAGTGAGTTTTGATTCCGGCTTTCCAAGGCATCACTGTGCAATTAGTTAACTGATTTTCTAGCTGGACAGAACATGCACGGTTGTGGTACTGCTCACATTTTAACTTTATACTTATTGAGCTTAAAGTTGGGGTCCCCAATGAGAAAGTTAGAGGAAGGCCTGGGGATGTAACAAGTCCCCCTTTTTCTGCTTGAATTGATATAGACATAATGTGAATTGCATGAGTGCCTTCAGAGATTGACTGAAGTTTTTATCTGAGCTAGTATTCATACGAATAATAGTCTAATAATAATTTCTTTTAAAGTTAGCAATTAGCATAAAGAAATTGCAGTTTCTACAAAACAGTAGTTTTTTTAAAAGCAGATTTTATATATATATATATATAATGTTGTTGAACAAGCCATTCTGAAAATGAAGTGGGTGAAAAGACACTGTCTCATTGCCTGTGTTTTCTGCTACAGATGGAAAATTTCGATGTGCCATGCACTTTCCCAGAAAGATTAAAAGGAGTTGCAGGGACAATTTATAAGTTTAGAAAATTACTTGTAACAGGTTACTTCTTTTCTTTTAATATTTGTAAGCTATTCTACACGGTTCAGTCAATTAGGGCTTTGTTTCTTATGGTAAGCACTGTTGCTATGGAAATTATATAGCATAGGAATAACTGCTTGCTGCTGCAAATAAGGTATCTGGAAAACAGTTGAAGAAGTAAAGTGGTCCTTCTGTTGCAGTGGGGAGAAAAGTAATAAATTGGTTAGCTCCCTGTCTTTGAAGGCCTGAGCTAAGCAATAAAAATAATTACTGACTGAGATTTGGTGTGAACTAAACTATCTTTATAAAGTAGAAAAAGAACAAATAGGTTCACAGGTATTGTGAACAGGGGAAATGTGTGCTTGATATCAATAAAAATGATAATTGACTCAAAAGTCAGGCTGCCATAGGACAATCGTTCAACACACTGATTTTTGTTGATATCACTATAAAGGTGTTTGGAAAAAGCCATTGCTGCAGCAATATTTATGTTTCAAGAGGAAAAAAAGGATTAATATAGTGTAAAAAATATCCTCATTAAAATATTAATATATTCAGCCACTGTATTTTATAAAGCACTACATAAAGCTATACTGAGTGCAAAAAACCTCCCTAAACATGTAACATTACAATGTATATTCTCTTAAGTAGGTCTGTACTTGTGAGAGCTGAAAAATTTCTGACAGAAACACTTTGTTCTTGTGCTTGTTATGGATGTTTCCTTGGTGTATAGCCCAGCCAGGGCTTTCTTCTTGTGATCAGTCAGATGACAGCCATGCTCATACGAACAGGTTTCTAAAGAGCTTCATGGTGGACTAATCTTTTCTCTGAATGGATGTTTACTGCTGACATTAATAATGGAACTGCACCAAAGATGAGAATTTATGAGGTTCCTGCTCATCATGTTCATCTGCTGACAATTAAGTGAGGGTGCCCGACCCCAGCCTCAGGGAAGGGCACGCCTGGCTGGCGACTGCCCGCAGACCCCTGCTGCTCATCCTGAGCCCAACAGAAGACAGAACAGAGCATCAGTGCCTCAAGCGCTTCCTTGTCACACCCACAACATTTTGGCAGTGAACTCATTATGAGCCATCCATTAAAACTGTCTTGTTCGGCTGATAGATGACCCACTGTAGCAGCCACGGAGCCTGCAGCCATCAGAGCCTCCGGTCTCCCCACTCTGATCTCAGCTCTTCTGGAGTGCTGCCAAGTTCATTTAGTCACACTACTTCAGCTTACTCTATTTCTTTCCTTTTTTCTTACAGCCCCGTTACCTCAGCTCTTTAGAAAGGGAAAGGGGGAGGGGAAAAGGCACAGGTAAACAAAAGGGTGACCCATAAGAAATGGTGACCCACACTCTGGTTATTGTGAACTCTTTACATTTCCTTTCCTATAATTCTACAGACAATCAGGAAAACACCTTTGTTGTTTGCCTTCTTGTTGAAGTGACACTCTGTTACTAGTGCTTGGTAACACAAATCTGTAATGACTATTTTAATTGTCTTTCCCAGCCATTTTGCTTTCTTCCTCCAAAGCTTTTTTTTTTTCTTAGAGCTCTCCAAGAGAGAATTGTTATTGACTGAATATTAACCTTGAACAAGAGGATTTGTTATGAGGTGCACACGTTGTACAAGAACATTGACAGCTCATGTTCAGGAGGCTGACAGGTGCACAAGCATTTACTTCCCTTGCCCCCATAATGATGAAATCTCTGTAGAATGAACTTCTTACCACCATGCTTCTCTACACACCTGAGATAAGCAGTGATATGCCTGAGTAGTTGAGGTTGCCTCTAGCAGAAGTTATTGCCTGCAGAGCTTGGAGAAATTTGGGTGAGGAATCAAACTGCAGCTTTGAACTCTTGAGTTTGTGTAAACATATTGCATTGAATACACCGATTTATTAAAAAAAGGTTAAAATTCTATTGGCTGAAGAGTGTTTTTATCATTATGTCATTATTTGTCATGTCCAAAGGGAAGGAGAATCTACATTAGGAATGGTTTCATTGGCAGTGAACTTTTCTAACCAAAATGATTCTGTGATTCTATGATTGTTTCTGCAGCAACCTTAAACTTCTGAATCTGGACTATAAACACAGCATTAGCTTTACATGGAAGGTTCAACACTCGGCAAATAGGAATAAGATATAGTGGCTGAATAACAAAGCAGGAATCTTGGATAATGACAAGAAAAGAATATTGAATTGGTCTCCCTGTACACTCTAGTAGGTAGATTTGCAAACTGAATGAGATTTAAAACAAAAAAATAAGGCTGTTCCAGACTTGATTCCCTTAGAGACTTTCTTAGCATGCTAAAACAGGAATCTGTTTGTATATAGCTTTTTAGATTATAGTACCCTTTAATACTATACATAAGGTTACAAAAAACAGGCACTGTGCCTTCTGGCTGTTCTTGGTGGTTACACCAGGTAGTTGGCATGTATTGCTATCTGTGCTTCTGTACAAGAACTTATTGAGAAGGGATCCCAGAAGCAACATTTTTAATGGAAACCTTGGGAGACAAACATAAGAGGTAGTAGTAGACTTCATTTTTGTCCAGTGTATCTCCTGTTACACTTGCATTACCCTCTACCAATCACCATGAAATGTAAGTCATCAATATTATTGTGGAATCCAAAAGAATTAATTAGCAGTAGTAAGAGATATATTATGGGAAATTTAAAGAATGTACAATCCATGGTCAAAGTTTTCACAATTATTCATGTGTCTCCTATATCATATGTTTTATGTAGATAATTATTAGTATAAAATGGTTGAAGGTGTCTGTCAAGAAAGAATAAAGTTGTGTGGTAAGGTATGGATCAACATGAGGCTGAAGGGTGTTGGAACATAAGTTCTACAGTTATAAGTACAGGTATAAAAACAAAGGAAAAAGGGCTGGTGCATGCAAGATGAAGCAGGTTTTATCACTGTCCAAGTCAAAGCTCTTAAAAAATGAGCATCCAGATGGTATGACATCAACTTGTTCAGGTAAAACTGATAATTGAAAAGGACACTGGGGAGAAAGAGAGAGATCTAATTAATTGCTCAACCTTTGATTTGTCTCAAGTAAATCAACTTTTTCTGGCTGTGTTGCAAAGCTAGCAATCTTTTTCTGCCCAACTGGTATCGATACAATCTTAAAATGAAACTTAATTTGAGATGCAAATCAATGCAAAGTCTGAAAGTACAGTATCTTTGAAAATTGTCCATTCAGGAAATTCCAGGCTTTTGAGGAAGTTTAGGTTAGAATTTAATGGAAGCATCAAAGTGAGAAGTCTTACTTTTTATTATTTTTTTTTCCTGACACTTTGAAAGTAGAAGAAGTATTGACTTACACTGTGGAGTCATATAGTTATATCCCAGATTGCTGTTCTGCACACAAGAATGAAACCAGGCAGATGGGGCAACTATAATAATGATCATGCTATTATTTGAAAAAGTGAGGTTATGCCACTGTAGGTAGCGTTACTAGTTTTGTTTATGTGACTTTATGGATGAAGAAAGATCTCCAAAGATGCTTGGATTCAGCTGTAGCTCAGATCTGTCTGCTAGCTGCAGTATCTCTGTAGCAATTGCAAGTTATTCCAAGGGACTTGGCAGCGAGCAATCAATGCTATGGATATTTCTGAGTGACTTACATCAGTGTCTGATGGAAGCAGCAACAATGCACATCTAAAATGTGAAAAAAAAATCCCTCTGTGTTATCATAGGGCTAGGATCCTGGCCTTTAGGTAGGAAGGGTGTCTTAAAATGGGTTAAAAAGAACATTTCAAAAGAGAATGATGTTTATGAGATTCAGCTTTAGTTCATATATTCTCTGTTATTCATTATATCAATTGTATTGCCAGATATTACTGCTGGGACTACAGTCTAAAGCACCATGACCCACAGATTGTAAGTACTAACTATGCCTAGCTAAGCGTGTATATCTAGCTAGTTAGTAAGCGTGTATATCTAGCTAGCTGAACTGTTCATATGGTATATGCAGAAAGAAGTCGCTGATTTGATGTTTTCAAGTTTTCCATTGTTCAGAGGGGAATTTACAATCAACCTTGTTTAATAATGGTAAATCTTTTTCTCTCAGTGCTGTAGTTATATGACTACTTGTGATAACTACAAAATTAACACCTCACAAGTGAGGAAGACATACCATTTTACCATCTCATGGGGTTGGACTAGGTGACCTTTGAAGGTCCCTTCCAACATAATGCATTCTATGCTCCTATGGTTGTAAGCTGGCATATCCTTTTTGATAGCACAGTATTTAATCATATATATTTTGCTGCTGAAATGTTTAGAAAGTCTCAAACCAGCTCTTGGTCTTATGAGGAATGGCTTAAGGAACTAGTGTTGTTTAGCCTGGAGAAAAGGAGGCTGGGGGGAGACCTTATCACTCTCTACAACTACCTCAAAGGTGGTTGTAGTGAGTAGAGGTTTGGTCTCTTCTCCCAAGTAACAAGTGATAGGACAAGAGGAAATAGTGTTGAGTTGCATCAGAGGAGGTTCAGATTTGATGTTAGGAAAAAAGGCTTTACCAAAAGGGTTGTCAAGCACTGGATCGGGCTGCCCAAAGAAGTGTCTTAGTCACCATCCCTGGAGGCATTTAAAAAACACTTAGATGTGTTGCTTAGGAACATGGTTAGTGGCTGGACTTGGCAGTGATAGGTTCATGATTGGACTCGATGATCTTCAAGGTCTTCTCCAACCTAAATGACTCTATTGGTTTTGTGATTATTAGTTGACTATCAGCTTACCAACTTTCTGATAAAGGTGAAATTTAAGGTGTGATTTGAAAGTAGAAATATTCTTTTCTTTTTAGCTCACCCCAAAAAGCACTAATAGATTAGGCAGTATATGGGAAAGCACGGAAGACTCACCTGATTGGTGGGTAGAGTATAGTTTAATGTGTGGAAAAGAGAAACAATTTAAATTGAGCTGTATGCATGCATACTTACATGTATTTGTCAGTCTGTATCTCTAAAATCACAATTCATTTGCATGGGATGAAAAAAAGGCCTCTTGATACTGAAGTCAAGGGTCCAATTCACAGTTGCTTTAAATGTTCAAAGAAATAGCAAGGATTAAACTAGCTGATGATCTGATGACCCATGGTGGTAGATACTTCACTATTTAGCTTCATTTTCTAAGGGAAATCAGTGGATGCACTCAGATTGTTTATTGTTCTCTCTCTTATCCCCTTTCCTGACCACTCCCTCCCTTCTCTCAATAACTTGTTTGCCGATCTCAATTGTATTTGATAATTTAATTGGGTGCTTCATGTGAGCTGAGGGTAAGAGAGATTCTTGGTGCTTGCCCTCAGGTTGCAATTTGCACTGCAGTCACGCAACTTGCAGAGCACCACCAAACTTTAGAGAACCCACACGCCTTCCTCCTGTTTCCAAAGCACATGAAACACTGTGATAGGGCTGCATGCCTTACTGGGTCAGAAAGAATCTAGTCATTGTTCAAAGGTTTTTCTCCATTAATCAAGGAGTGAGGTCAGACTGAAATGTTAATACTTTTTCTTTCTTCCTTAGGGGAAAAAAACCCCAAACCAAACAAGCTACAAGGACATAAGGATTTTTTTTCTATACTTGGCTTAGCAATCAGGCTTCTCTGCTGCACTTTAGAGTGAGGTGTGGGGAGGGCTAAGTGTCTTAAAGTAATATCAGGATCATGCAGAAGGCAATTTTTTGTCTCTATGTTTCTCTTTAGTGTAGTTTTGTCATTAAGATTGTGGCCCATCAAAGAATTTAATACGTGAGTCTTGCGGGGCAAGGATTATGTTTTAGACATTCTCCTATTTTAGCAAAATCCTAGCAGAATCATGCACAAATTTTAAATAAGGTTTGAAAAAAACCCCATGTCTCATTAACACATTCCTTAAATATGACATACTGCTTCTTATTGCTTCAGGTGGAAACTTAACACAAGAGACTGTGTTTTTAAATACTGTGTGCCCCGTCCTTTGAATAATTGGATTATGTTCCTTGAGTCACAGGAACATAGATCTTGTCAAAGTGGATTACATCCATGATCCATCTAATCCACCGTCCTTTTACTGACTGGCCAGTGCCAGATGCTATGGAGCATGGCACAGCAACCTCATGCTAGACAGATGCAGTGCAGTCTGGCACCATGCAGATCTCCTTTTAACTCTTAATGAGTGAATTTTTTTTTTTTGCTAACATCACTCTTGCTTAATACCATGGGAACAATGCTATGACAGGGGAACAAAAAGTACCGGTGAATTTAGAAATAACTTTACCCACAGAGGGGAAAAGAATGAGAGAAAGAACAGAAGGATAAAACAGACACTGAACATCTCAATGCACCTTTCATTGAGATTCTTTGATAAAAGAATACTTTTGCCTGTTATTTTCCAGTTGTTACTGAATCTGCCAAAGGTTCTCCTCATAAGGCATTTTCAAGCATGGCCACTGAAGACCAAACAGAAATGCATGTGTTTAGATGTTGATTAAAAAAAATCCCCCCCCTTAATGGAGATTTCTATTCCTTCTCAGGATGTTCATGGATAAAATATTGACAGTAGGTTAACCTGAGCTGGTAAATAAATGGCAAAAAGTATGCACAAAATAAGTACTGTCAGGATGACATTTTTGTGAATAGACAAGGTACAGTCCCTTTAGAAGCCAGATCTGGAGGTTTTAATAAAATGTCGAGATGTTTCTTATGAAGATTTCATATGACACATTTTATAGGACAGCTATCTCATAAAAGCAAAAAAAAAACAATGGCTGGACAATTTCACTACACCCATGGCAGTAAAACTGAAATGTTTTTCTTATAAACTTGATCAAAACTTATTCTGCTTCTCTTTGTAGAGGGCATCTTTGTCTGCCTCAGCTTAATGTTACTTTTCAGCCGCTGCAGTGGTCTGTGGGCTTTACAGATCTCCAAAGATGGATGTAATACGATTCTACAGATACTGCTTCTTTTATTGGTTTTATTTGCTGTGCTCTGTCTTATGGCTTTTCATCCCCTTCCCTCAGGCCACATGTAGTAGGTGGAGAAGGACTACTCAAACACATTTAAAACTGGAGTCATTCACCTTGCTGCTCATGTTAGCTGTTTTAAAATTACTTGACTTTAGTCAAACCCATCAAAAAACCCTTTCTCGTCCAAAACCAACGTAGAAAATAGTGAAAGTATGATGATTTACACCACCTGTTCCAAACAGACCTCTTAAAGCTACTTTATTTTTTAAAAAATCTTTGGGTTTTTGTTTGGAAAAAAAATCACAGTTATTTTTAGAATGCAGTTAAAAGAACCATGAATATTACGTGCATAACTGTCCCAGTGTGAGACACTTGATGGCAAATCTCATTCCCTTCTCGTTATGTAGAAATGGGTATGAGAATGCAAATGAAACTGCAGGTGTTACTAAGTTCCATCCAACTATGATACAAAAAAAGGGCTGACTGATGAATAAGCCATTTTGGCATTAACGGATACAGTTGCTTCTCAATAAGCATCCCATTTTTTTTAAACTTCTTTAAACATATAATGGTGGAAATCAACAAGTGTAGCCAAGGGCAAAGAGAATTGAGTAAATTCACATTTGAATAACAGATTTTCTCTCCTTGTCTGGTCTGAAACACTAAATAGGAAATTTTATCTGCTCTTAGAATTCCCTGATATCAGGTGGAAGGTCCAAACATAAAGATGTATTGCCAAGCATTCTCATTTCTACAAAAATTCAGTGGATTAAGATCAAGTTGATCACAGGGTAGAAAAATGCAGTAATGAGTCAGGCAAGAAAGTCACTAGTCAAAAAGTGCCCTAAGAAGTTTCTGCATGTTCTGTATTTTAAGTGTTATGCTGCATGTAGGAGGAAGAATGAAAATTATGATAGTGACAACTGTCAGGAAGGCACAGAGTGGTACCAGTCGCTCATATGCAGTGTTGCTGTAGGAGGTACGTAGGTCTCTAAGAAAGTCTCAGATGCCCAGCCTAGAGACAGATCGTGTAAACCCACCTCCTGCTAATTTTTATCTGGTTGACCCGTTAATATTTAAGACCTTCTTCATTTGGTTTGTGTGAAGATTACTGACTCTGTTGCAGGAGGATAAAACAGTACCCAGCAAACAAGGTGTAAAGAGAGAGAAATAAGTCTTAGCAGGCAGGTACGTTTTTCAAGGAGTGCTTGTTAAACCTCCTTTCTTCCTCTCTGAAGTCTTCAAGAAAATCTGCCATGAGTCCTATGGAGCCACTTAACTAGTTTTGCTAGAATCACTCTCGCCCTATCAAGCTGTAAGGCTAAATTTACTGTACATCTTAATTTGTTGATTTATTATGATTATTTTTTTGGTCAGCTATTTTGGACAAACTTGCTAATATAACTCCATGGAGTCTCAGTGATTTATTGCACATATGCTACCCAGAGGATCAATCCACTTAAACATAAGCAATGTTGCTTGATTTTAAAGTAGACATTATAGCCAAAGAAAGTACAATATGAGATGAAGAAAACTTCTGAGACAGGAGCTGAGGGATCCTCATGGGATTATTGCAAAGCCTTTTAGATTTAGAGGTGTGCTGGGTGTCTATTAGCAGCTCTAGCCACAGGCTGTAGAGAAGATGCATATCACTCACCTGTGAGAATCTGTGTGTCTAAATAGCTCACCTCAAGTTTAATGGCCAGTAAAGCCTATTTAAGGCATTATTTTTTCCTCCTCAATTTTTTCCCCTCTCATTTTTTTCCCCTTTTATTTCTTTTCTATCTGTTCTCTTCTGAGGGTTTTGCAGTCATATGAGGCTGAGTGCAGCACAGACTGTTTTATCATTTTTGTATTTTACACAACCAGATCTGGACACTTCTAAATATGTTTTAATTTCAAAGGTTCAGACCCAACAGAGCAGTAACATCAGCTTGAAAGCCTAAATGGTCATTGTAAGTGTAGCTCTCTTGTGAACACACTTGTCTGTTGCTGCTCTAAATGTATGAAAACCCTATTATTTCCCAGGGTAAGATACAATAGCAACATTGTGGTCTCAAAACTGTGTAATCCAAGAGTAATAACTTAGATTGTTTTAGTTTATTGAACACACAAAAATTTGTGCAACCCGGAGGCTAAAATGTACAGTTTAGCAGAACAAAAATGCTGAAAGTATGAAACAAGGATGAACCAAACACTTGAAAAGAGGTCTTCTTCATTTGAGGAAAAACAATCTTCTATGAGGGAAAGCAATCTTCTATAAACAAGAGTCGATAAATTGGCTGAGAGAGCTGGTGGATGATAAAGCATAGGTTGTGGTGGATAGGCCTTTTTTTGTTCCGGCATATTTCACTTGCTAGATATATTCCCCAGGCAAAAATCTCTCCCATTTTGCAGAAAAGAAATGAGCTTCTTCCTTAGAAACACCAAGTAATATTTAGTGCAGTTGCATCCTCTGGTGAACCAGTGCACTTCAGATGCCTGTGCTCAGAAATGGAAGGTCCTGATCAGATCTGCAATCAAAAATTCCTACAGTTCCATGAGCATGGTCCAACTCTTCTAATGGAATTAACTGATCATCCCCCAATGGAAAAAAGTCACATAACTTTTACATCAGGACTGTATTTGAACTGTCATCCATCAGTATGCTTTCTTGTAAATCACTACAGAACAATTTCTGCAACAGATAGACTTGTTCAGGGTGGAAATGAATTGTCCTCATAAACCTAATCTAGACTCCAAAGCAGATAGTAGTTTGATTTCCACTGATCAAAACTCTCTAAACTCCTTACCAGACCTTTGTGCATTCTTTAGGCAGCCTCAGTACTGGCCGACTGTCCTTTATATAGCCAACTGGTTTGGCACAAGGGGTTCAAGCCTATCACCAGAAACACCTCGATTTCTTTGTTAATAAGGCAGAGAAAATTGGCCAGAACTTAATCTGCGTGAGTATGACTCAGAGTGTGTGTATTCATGTGTATTTGAGATAAAAATTAAAATTAATAAAAAAACCTCCCACAATATCAATATTCTTTTAAAAGAAAAGTACTATCATCTCCATGAAGTAAAAGAACAGGAAAAGGCTCTTTGGAAAGCAGCTGTCCTGAAATAGATTTCAATATAATTGCTGTAAATAAAGATATCTACATAAATCTTTATTTTTGCAGGAACATGATTGCTTCACACATTAGATTTGTCACTGCAACATGACAGCCTTTCCTTATTTGAGCATTCCCCAGTAAATCTTTATTCACAACAACAACTGATGCATGACTCCAGATATTATACTAGACAGCACAAAATGAAAACAGTTTCACACAAAAGCATCAAACACATGTACTAAATACATATAAAAAAACCCCAGATCCTAAATGGCAGGATTTGACACAGACATAAAACTAACAGATTCTGACAAAGAAAGAAAAAAATATGTTACTATGTTTTTCTCTCTGCTCTGGCTGAGTTATGAAGGGGCAGCGTGGTTCAAAGATGGAAATAGCAGTAACAGAACAGACGTCTTAATTTTGATTGAACAGATTGTGTTCCAAAATTTGGACAGAAATTTTATCTCCCTCACCTGTGACATTTTTATTACTGTAATTTAAAACAAAACGAGCTTTGTTTAGCTCACCAGGCAATTTTACTCTTTATTTCTTGCTGTATGCTTGTCCATTAACTTTGACAGCAAATGATGGAATTTTTTTCTTTTTTTTTTTCTTTTTTTTTCTATTAGATAGTGTATTCTAGCTTAACACACAGAGTCCAAATCTGTCTTTCATGCACAACAGTGTGTATTCAGATGGGCTCCTGCTTTGCTATTCTTTTGACTGTACTAACTTTGGAGCTGCCGACCCCACAAAGTTAGAAGTTTGGCTACCAAGATAGCCATAGATATACTATCACTGCATCAAATGACATGAATTTAAAATAAATTCCCACTTTTCTCTGTCCTTTTATCTTAGTGGTCCATAAATATCAAAGTTGACAGCACCATACTTCTTACACCTTCCGAAGAGCTGTACTGGAGTCAGAAAAGTCCCTAACTGAAGGTAGTGGAGGGCAGGAATGAGACATCAAGGGAGGAGAAGAACTAGCCAAAATCCATGGGCGATGCTGTCCTGTGCTGCGATACCCGTCAGATGTGTGGACAGCTAACCCACCCTGGCACTCAGCTGTATTTCTGCCCTTAGCCAGGGCTTATGCATTTTTTTGGTCTGTGGTTCCTCAAAATCCTTTAGAAGACGAGCACACATAAAAGTGGTTCTCATAAACAGAGAGGCAAATCCCAGGTTTTAAAGGCAAAATATGTGTGGATGCACAGCGATAAAGCTCTTTACGTTTTGCCACCCATTCTTTTGGTGGGTCAAATCCATTATGGGTAAAATTGCAGAAAGAATGAATCGGTTGGTTCTGCAACCAAAATGTGAATGCATAGGCAGGTAAATAATCTTGATAGTCTGCCTTTAGACATACTTATTTGACTTGGAAAAATATAATTAATTCATTTATGATGGTATCACTTTTAATCTTTCCAAAGGAAAATGGATATTTTGCATTAAAAAAGCACAGATGCCTTTGGAACATGTTGAAGTTTCAGAAGTCAAATACTTCCTTTCCCAGTCCTTCTTCCCCCCTTTTCCTTTCTTATACCTTTTCTACTAAAAGTGTATACACTTTTCAACTGAAAATATAACCAAATCTGACTACAATACAGGTATGGTTTTCATCACCTTTATTAGGCATTGTTTCTTACATTATCTTCCTCCACATCCTTTTAGAAAAAAAAAAAAAGGGTTTATTTTAGTACTGCTAAAGATTTACCTATTTATTTAAAATGAGATATGTCATTGGATGGGGTAAAAAATTGATCTACATCAGGGTTTGTATTAACGAACTCTCTGGAGCACTGCACTTTCAGTAAGCAAACAGAGTTAGTGGGTAAATTTATCTCATGTGGCACTTCTAATTTATTGAAACCACTGTGAAACAGACTTCAGATGTTTTTGTTCTATTTTATTTATATTTTGCAAAGTGAAATACAATCCCATTTTTTGCTGTGGCCATTTTAAATTCAAGGGCATTTTTTCAATAAATCTCATCAGGATGCTAGCTTTCAAATATCACTTTGAAAAGTGATATTTGCAGGGACTTTCTTAGTTCTGAAAGTGACCGTATTTGTTTTAAAATTTATTATAAGTTATACTTTGAGATGCAAAGTTCAGTCACAGCTTTAGAGATAATATCTATATATGTATAACTTCACTTTAAAGAACAAGAAGATTTAGAGTAGGTGCATGATAGATCTGATTATCAAGAGTGTTCTTACATTGCCAATTCTTATTTAAAATATAAACCCTTTCCTTCTTCATAGACTGGCATAATAAAATGTATTTCAATCCTTTTTATTTTTTATCAAATAGTATCAGGGCCTTCTACCAGGGTTAGAGAGACAGTAACCACATAAAGAGACTTCTGACAATATAATCTGAAAAAAGAACTGTGACAATTATTTAGGTCAAACAAGTAAGATTTGCTTTCGTCACTGTATCGCAATGCCATCAAACACAGATAAACAAGAACTCCCTCAACTGTACTTTTGTCCTTTCCAGTTTGTTTACAATAAGAATCTGTCCCAAAAAACTTGAGTTGAAACATCTCTTGTGAACATCTTGAGTATTTACACCTGATACATTTTAGAAAGTGTGGAGATTAGGGTGATACATCTCTCTTGAATGGCTGAAGAGTCTTTTCCTAAATTCTGTACATTTGCACAATTGCAACATGCTGTTTGTTGTAAGCTGCTGTTCTCAGACAAAAGACAAGGAGAGGCACAAGCATGTCAAGATGAACCGACTAAGATTAAAATAAAATTAGACTTACTGTGATTTTTTAATCTTCACACAGGTTAGGAAAAACTCTGCCATACTGGATGAGAATGTATATGCTGTCGAACAAGAAACTACAGATTTTTGTCTCTAAAGATGCTTCAGCAGAGCAGCTTTATCCTCCAGCACTAATTTAGCACGTCGATTCATTTTCTTAGAATATGAATGTGGACTTCATAATGAAATAAAACCTATTTTTTCATTGGGGTGTGTGACTAATTGGGGTGTTCCCCATCTTTAATACAAAAGCTTAGAATTGTAGTGGGTGTCTATTTCGGTTGGTTGTCTCTTATTTACTAGAAAGTCAGCTGACTGCAAATATTCATATAAACAGGTTGAATCATATGTTAAAAGTTAAACCAATTTAATTAAATCTGAAGTCAGGTTATGCAGCAAGTTAATTATGAATATTTATTAATAAAATTTTATCAACAGTGTCTTTGATTGGCACTGATAGTATCACATTAAATTAGTTACAGGCTGGATAAAATAGAAAAAACCAGAAGTAACTCTTCTCACATCTATAACATGACTCTGGGTCAGCTGAACACTAATTAGGAAATGAAAATAAATAGTTGCCTAATATAAGCCCAGTCCAAACAATGAATAAGGAAAAAAGATCCCAGCAATAGACCTGTCAAACAGACGACAAAATATTGGTTGATATGTCTGTAGTTCGAGATAAAAATCAAATCAACCACAAAACAATAGGAAGTCTGGGATAGAATTTATCCCCTCAGACTGAAGTATTGATTGAGTTAACTATACAAGGCAATCCTTTGAGGGTGGGGAGAGAATGATAACACTCTATAGTATATGAATGAATGATTGAAACATAAATGAATGTAAGCAGCAAATGAATTCCTGAAAAGGGCAGGCTAAACAACATATGGAAATTTACACAATGAAAGGTCTCTCAACAGTTTTTCAGGCCACACTGAACAATGGAACAACCCCTTTTTAGACACAAAGATGCTTCTGAATCACAAGAATACAATGAACTATCTGGTTATTAATCCTGAATCCTTTGTTCTTCTTCTGCTTACTCATTGTGTTGAAGGAAGCTTTAGCACTTTCCGTGACAACACAATGAACGGGGAAACGAAGCCTGAAGCAAATCTCAAGGACTTTCCCCAATTCAGCTTATGTGTTTCATAAGCTTCTATCAGTTTCCAGTTAGAGAAAATGCTATAACTTGCTTTTAGTCGTGCTTTTGAAAAGCTTCAATTATGAATTCGTGAGTGAGTTTACATACTGCAATTTTATTTCCCTGCTGTCTGTCTAGCTCGTAAAATAAGTTTGAAATAACCTACACTTCTTCCTCTGGAAATGACACTTATAAACAAGGATGATATATTTAAGGTAGCAGGAAAACAATGAAAAAATATTTCTCCATTCATCCTTATTTGTTTCAGACAAACTTTCTGCTCAAATCTGTCAATAGCATACTTAAGTCTTTATTTTTCTGGAGAGGTTATTGCCTGTTGCTTCAGGAATTATAACTGGGCAGTAACTGGGTTGTATTAATAGTTACAAATCTACTGCTGCTACTGACTATTGGAGTAACTATCTCCACTTATTTGGCATCAGCTCATCTGGGGTTTGAGCTATCAGTGCTTTGTTGGAGAAGTTCCACGATTACCAAAGGTTGTCTGTGGAGTTCACAAATGTATTTTTCCTGTAAGAAGCTGCCCATTTGTCCTTCTAGCTAAAATGATCAAGGATTTTTCTGTTGCTGAGGCACATGCAACCCAGAAAATCTTATGAAAAGGCCACACAGCTATAGTCTGTATTGACAGCAGGTGTACTAACTAATTACAAAGTATATTTATTTAATGAGTGTTACACACTTAACAACCATATGGTAATCAAAAACTCTTCTGGCGCTATAAAGGCAGGCTATAACAAACCTAGATGAAACATTGGCTGCCTTAACTAGAAACTGAGTAACATCTGGATTAGTGCACAGGGAAACTTAGTGCCTTTGAGGATTTGCCTTGATGAGGATAATATTGATGTTGCCTTTATATTAGTAGTATTTTTGTACCATCTACAATGTGCGACGTCAATGACATCACACTGTGTGTTTGAATTAAGGCAAGCTGCAAACTTTTCAAAAGCCTATCTCCACATTTTAGAGATTTTTTATGTCTGCAGAAATGCTTCCATATTTATTTGCCTAGTAATCCACTTAACGTAATAGCATTTGAGAAGCTAAGAAGCATGATCTGCTTTAATGAGCATATCTGGAAATGCTTAGTCAGTTATTCAGACTGCAAGTTCAAAATATCCATCTTACCAGCTAAGGGTGAAATAAGCCTGAATTACTCAGAAGCCTACAAACTTGTGCAAGTGACCTTTGGTGAATGCTTCTACAATGTGTCTGGCAGATGTAACATGCTGCTATATTACTGCAAATGTCCATTACGACCCAAATCTACAGCACTTCTGTATCTCTCTGCCTCTTCCCACAGAAAAACAGCCCTTTTGTGGTCATATTTTCTTCCTGACATCTGTGCCATCTTCTCTGGCCCATTAGCCTATTGCTCGATCCCTTTGCCAGCTGAATTTACGTGTAACTTTTTGGTCTCTGCTTTCTCCAGGGTTGTGATTTGATCAAACAGGAATTGTTCCAGTTTTCCCTTTCTTTAGATTTGGATTCTTCCCCTGCCCAACCTGACAGACTGCCTGTGCTGACCACCTTCCTCCATGTGTGTTCCTCATTCCCACACAGGTCCTGGTGCTGCCTGCCCTCCTTTCTGTAACTCCTCCCAACACCCATCTCTTCGATGTCTTTTGGGGTTTTTGAGCATCTCACCGTTTGCTCTTTTTCCTGCTGCTGAGGACAATCTGCCTCTGGCTATTTTTATTCACTTTACCTTCTCATGCATCACTTTTTTTAGGAGAACTACAAGCAGATTAGAAGTAGAAGCAAATCAATAACTTGTCAGTGTTCCCTCAAAGGAAATACTGGTTGATCATTTTGCATTAGTTCCCAGGTATCGGTGAGAGACTTTGAAAAAAAAACCCACAATGAAAAGGTACCCTGATTTCCCATTTGTTGATGCCTGTGAGATTTTATCCTAGGATCTAACAGGCTTTCCACTCACACACTCCAGCACACAGACCACAGCTTGTTTCTGTTGAGACAACATCTCCTGAAGCCTTAGGGTTGGCATCAAGAACAGCAACACTTGTGTTTTGAAGAGTCCTAAGGGAGGAATAATGTGGCAGATCATGTGGAATAATTACCTCTAAAAAGTTATCTCAAATGGACAATAGAAAGGTTTTAATGTAAAGCATGCACAGGGTTTTAAATGTCAGATATACGAGCTACTTTTTCACCTCTTATGTCTACTACCTTTTATTTTAAGTCCAAATATGAAGGAGATGTTGCACATATTTGTTAGAGCCATGGTTTGGTAACATCTAGTGTCATTGCAATTATATGTTCTTTAATACATGTATAGTAGTTTCTTGAACACTCCTTATGCTGATGCAAATAGAAAGAAAAATGAATAGAATGAATATCAAATGTGCTTTAAAAACTACTTAGATGTTGGGTTGTATCCAGTAAAGTGTACTGTTTTGCCTCTGGATTGGAGCAAGTGATCAGAGGAGAGAGGTGTCCAACAGCTGGATGGAGCAGGGTCCTATCCTGCTCCTGGGCAGCACATTAGGTGAAGAGAAATGGACTGAATCTGCAGTGAATTTTCCAGCTGAAGCAGGAAATGTGGCAAGGGACTGAAAAGTGCAAGAACTGCATTGAAATCCTCTGCCTGACACTGGCTTCTGCTGCAGGCTAGAAATATTCTCCAATATTTCCAAAGGCTTGTTGTTTTATTCCTCTTGTACTCCAGGATGCTGTTCATAGTTGTACAGAACCAATGTTGCACTGAGTGAGCTCAGGAGGAGGCAAACCCAAACAAAGTAGACCGACCATAACAACCCTTCTCCTCCCCACCCAACCCACTCACTTCAGTGCTCAGAGCAGTAACACGTCACTTGGGTTGTAGGTAGGTACCACTTGCTGAGCTGGCTTGTTTAAGAAGATGCCAGAGCCAAAACATGTGAAAACCTATCCTCAGCTACCTGGAGAAAGATGAAATAGTATTGTGCTGGGGAATGTGTGAGTTAAAATGTGTGTGAGGGGAGTTTAAAAAAGGGAAAAGTTATCTCTTTCTGTAAGGCATTGTGTTCAACAAGCTGATTTCGGGAGGGTTATTACAGGATGGAGTTTAGTCCCAGAAGGGCAATGCTTAGTTGGGCTCATTTTAAAATCTCAGCTAAAAGTAATCTTGAGAAAATGTCAGTAAAGTGTATTTTCATATTCCTACATGAAAGAAATAATGACCTACTTCATGCAAATTTCTATTTAAATCTATGGATATGCTGCTGGGGTAAGTTGCTGCTAGCCTGTGATGATGGTTTAGAATTTGGCTTGCTGAACACAGCCTTGCACTTAAAATAATGCTGCTGAGGGGAAGGGAAGCCATGAGTGACAGGAAGCAAGGTGGTAAGATCAGTTTTAGGAGTTTTGTCTTTCAGCAGTTCTAAAAAACAAAGAATTTTGAGTGAGTTTAAATCTTTTCTAGTGACCAGGATCCCACATGACTGGGGAAATTTAAAAGATTGTGTTTATCCCAGTTTCACTTCTTTTAAAAATAAACCAATAAACAAACAATCAAACAGGGTGGGTCTTTTTTTTTTCTTCTTTGTGTTTGTTTGGTTTTGTTTGTAGTTTTTTTGTTCCTCCCTCCCCCCTGGGTGTGTGTGCATTAGGGTTGCTAGCTCCTTGGATTGTAAAAGCCATATTTTCAGGAACTAAACTGTTGCTTGGACTAGTCCTGGTTCAGGTTTCATTTCAGATGACATAAATCAAAGCACCCACACAGAGTCCAGAGAAACTGTGTAATAAAAAAAAAGAGGACTTTCAGGCTTAAATCTTTCACAGAGTGGCTGTGAGCTGGTGCCGTGTGATGATAGGTAGGAACAGAACTGACAAAAATCTTAGATGAAGTAACTCGGGGATGGGGTGGGGGTGTCAGCTGCCATCTTACAGCAAACAGATGAATTTGTTTTTCAGAACATTTCAGATATTTGATTTGGAAGTTGTTTTTTTTTTAATGTCAGAATTTGCTATGCGAGCTCCTACTGCTGATCCTCTAATTATGAGGCTGTATTACAATATACCACAGAGCACTATTGTGGTAAAGTTCTTGGTTAAGGCTCGCTCCCTTGTAACATAGTATCAGAATTAGGAAAATGTGCTTGTATTTGATGAGTTTAGAAGTTCAAACAAGCACATTAGTTCAGTCTTGGCATTATTTAACAGGAGGAAGGTCATGTTACAGCAGCATAATCTTGCAGCGGAGCTTATTGTAATGAGTCACTATCAAAGGGCAGGCTTGGTCTTCCAGGAAAATCTTGCATTTTTGGAGATGTGCAAAGGACTAATAGACATTATTGGGGGCAAGTTTGTTTGTTGTTTAGTAATTTTATCTATTTTAAATGGGCAAATCAAAGTCTTCTTGCTAGTGTAATTATTTTTAATACCTCTTGCTTTGTTTCTTCATGAAATAAATATGTTCCATTGACTCCTGTGTCTTCCAAAACTCATACTGCCATTACATCTAAATAAACGACATCAGCGGCGCTGTCCTCCATTTCTTTCCTGTGCTTTAAGTACATGGGCCAGATCTCCCACTTCAATATAATTTATTGAGAGAATTGTTTTCTTTTTTACACCTTGATCTTCTTCTTTCACCAAATCACACTCTGCCCACAAACAAATTTTCAAAGAGGAAATACAATTGAACTGCCAGTTACATGTTTCATCTGTTTTCCCCGTGTAAAAACCACAGCATCTGGGAAAAAAAAAATTAAAAGAAATGTATTTCATAGAAGAACTGCAGTATGGTTGAGGTGAGAAGGCTGGAGATCATCTTGTCCAACGCCCTGAAGCAGGGCCTCCTGCAGCCAGTTGCCCAGGACTATGTCTAGATATGTTTTTCGTATCTTCAAGGGTGGAGTCTGTGCCAGTGCTTGGTCTCTATCACAATAAAAAAAGCATGTTCAGAGGGAACTGTCTTTCAGTGTGTACCCATTGCCTCTGATCCTGTCACTGGGTACCGCTGATAAAAGCTTGCCTCCATCCTTTGTACCCTCCCTTCTGGTATTTATATACATTGATGAGACTCTTGTGAGCCTTCTCGTCCCTAGCCTGAGGAGTCCCAGCTTGCTCAGCCTTTCCTCATGAAATGGGAGAGATGCTCCAATCCTATAATCATACCTGGGGACTTTGTTTGAACTCTCTTCAGTATGACCATCCCTTGTTCACCCTGAAGAGCCCAGAACCTGTCACAGTTCTCCAGGCGTGGCTTCATCAGTGCTGATCAGAGGGGAAGGATTACCTTCCTTGACCTTCTGGAAAAATTTTTTCTAATGCAGCTGAGGATATGTTGAGACGTCTTTGCTGCAAAGGCACATTGCTGTCTCATGTTCAACTCGGTGTCAACCAGGATCTCCATGTCCTTTTCTGCCAAGATGCCTTGCAGCCAGGTGGCTCCCAGCCTGTACTGGTGGTGTGTAGTGCTGTTCCTCCCCAGAAGCAGGATTTGGCACTTCCCTTGTTGAACTTCAGGAGGTTCCTTCCAGCCCATTTCTCCAGCCTGTTGGGGTCCCTCTTGAAGGCAGCACAACCCTCCAGCATCCCTGCCACTCCTCCTAGTTCTGTAATAAGCAAATTTGCTGAGGATGCATTCTGTCCCATAATCCCAATCATTAGTGAAGATGTTGACCAGGATTGGACTGAGTATTGACTCCGGGGTACGCTCTAATCACTGGCCACCAGCTAGACTTTGCAGTGCTGATGGTATCCCCTGGGCATGGTCAGTCAGCCAGTTTTCAACCCGCCTCACAAATTATATAAAAGAATTTATATGAAATCCCAGCTTGTGACTCAGTACTCTTAAGAGATAGAGAGTTATCTTTCCAGTGTACAATTCCCATTTTTAATGACTATTTTAACCTAGAAATATGTGCTTATTCTAGATTCTGTCCCTTATCTTTTTTCCCCTATCTTGGTACTGACAAAATATGTTTTAATGACCCTCTCTCTGGGAAATCAACACTTTAATGCTTAGTTTTGTAAACTGATGTGGGAATTTATAGCTAATGAAAGACCATTTATTATCTCATATACAAAAGTTAAGTCCTTGGTATTTTATGGGAATTGTCATTACAGAGAGAGACATAGCACATGAGAGAGAGAGGGAAGATGTGAAATCTGCCTGTGCTTTTAAGAGGAAAAGACAGTCAGGATGGTGAGGATCTGTTATTTTTCCCTGTGTGCACGGTGGGGTTTTTTTCTTAATATTATTATCGTGTTAATATTTTTAATTGCATTAACTTTTTATAAATACTCCAGCTTTTCCTCAGTGGGAGTCAGACTTCTGAAACCATTGCTTTCATTAAACAGATGTTAAATGAAGCAAGATTGAACAGAAGTTAAATGAAGCAATATCCCAAATGGACATTTTGAAGGTGCAGCTTGATCTCCAAATGTTTGGGGAAAGCAGAATCAGCAAACTCTTGTGTGAAAATGTTTTTTTCCTGTTTCCTTCATCCTCTACTCTCAAAGTTTGCTCAGAATTGGAAGAAGTTGGCTTCTTTTTCATGCAAGACTTTGTGCCTATCACTTTCCCCCCTACATGGAAATGGTTCTCTTTTACCTTTTCTTTTTGCCCTAATGGCAGAACAGAAAAAAGAGGTCTTTTTACTAGGGAGTTAATAGAGTACTTTACTCTTTCCAAGCTGGTATGTTCTTGCTGAAAATCAGTTAATTGGTTTTCTGTTTCTTTCACGTTCCCGAAGTTCATGGCCACGAAGCCAGCTCTGTTTAGTGACTGGCACACTAATTAACATAACTACATTAATTTGTAGCTAGAATTTCTTTGCAATTCATGTCATTAGAGCAGTTCTGTATGCTTGAGTTTCTGAGTATAGAGTAAGACCTTCATGTTGTCTCACCTGGTATCTAGATGGGTAGATGTATTTTTATTATCAAAATAACATTTTGTTTTACAGTTTACTGTGATATACAGGAGAACTTAATACCTTTGCAAAGCAGAAGGTAATATTTTCCTATCTCCCAGAAGTAAATCTTCTATACTAATATTTTCATGCACATAAAAGTGTAGTTTGGTGACTTGTCATAGAAGAATTTACTGTAAGATAAAGAGAAAAGCAAATTGTTCTGAACCAAAATGCATAACTATATAAGAGGTTTTAATGCATTTGATGCATCTTAGTTGAATCGAAAATGAAGCCAAGTTGATACTCCCTTTGACTATTTCTACTAATTATTTTTCCCCAGAAATTTTGAATAACACCAACACACAATCTTCTGTGTCACTTCAAATATGATATTAAACATGAACTGAAGAACCTTCAATTCATATATGTATTGCCTTTTCATTCTCTTTAACTCTTGAAGAGCTTTTTTTCAAAAATTATTGTAGCTGTAGCAAGCTTTTATTGGATGCCTCAACAATAGTTCTAATGTCATTTCTGTGGGGTCAAAACCAAGATTCTTTGTTGCTCAGTGTTGATTTGCACAAGAACCGATGTGGAGGCAGATAAAATAAGGATGGCAATAAATAGAAATTATTTTAAGAGGCACAGCTATGTTATGTCTAGAATCACAGATTCTCCTGCCTTTCTGAAATGATGCCATTAGTTTAGGAGGCTTTACGTATGATGACTGAGAGCTGAGATAAAGCATCTGATCGCAGGCTGACGGCACAAACTCCGTGCTGATCCTCTGCTCTTTGCTGATCCTCTGCAGTGCCTGTGACCTTTTTTCACCCATCCCCAAAATCTCCCCAAGGAGTTCTGGCATTTTCTCTTCTTTGCCTGATTGAACAGCACAATGGGTTTGTAAGGAATATATGTCTGACGTATACACATGACAGCACAAAAAGTGAGGAGACGAAATCCGAATAAGTAGGTTGCGTGACCAAAGGGCTAAAATCATATCTTGAGAGGCAATGAGCTGGGCCAGAGAATTGACAAAAGTGACTGTTGTGGTTACGGTCATGCAACAGTCTTACTTTCCTCCTGTCACTGAGATGAAAACATTGCCAATCCTTATGACAGAAGAATAAAAGATAATGGAATCTGGCTGACGTAATACCCTTGTGTCTATGCCTGGGATTTTTTTCTATGTAATTGCAATTGGACATGTTGTCGTTCAGAAAAAGGAAGCCTTACCCAAGGATCATGTGAGCCCTGGGAAAATTCCAGAAACCAACCTTTGGCTTCTCTAGAGTGCTACTTATTTTTCATTTGCATCTCTTTACCTTTAGTTACAAAAGTTCTAGAAAAGGAATCTGAAATGCAAAGGATTCACCAAGCTATAACAATGTCTCCCAGGACTGTATATTCAGTGTAAGGGACGTGGACATTGAACCATAGCATTTTACTGGACATTGAACCATAGCATTTTACTATCTCATAGAGGATTTCCTGCCCTCCCAAGCTAGATTTCATCAAATAACTTTAACTACCTGATCATAAATATCATTCCTCTATGCAGGCAAGTGAAAAGAAGCAAAGGAAGCATCATGAACAGACCAAAACAAGCAGCGTTTAATTTTTGAACCAACGGGCGCCCATGTATAAGGATGTCCGAGTGGCTCTCTATGACATACCTGTCTGGGGGCCAACATAGCTACAATGACTGTGGGGACCCTGGCTCTGTTCAGCACCACTCTCAGCATCCATGCACTGCTTTTGTGTGTGAAACTGTTTCCCAGACTATAGTGGCGTCTGTTACACAACCTGGCTTTCCTCATGCAATCCTATATAGTCTTTCACAGCCTGAATACTTGCTGTTTTCCTACAGCACCACTGCTGCAGGTATGGGGTAAGGCTCGGTGAGTGAGTCATGCCAGCACAGTGAAAGAACCACTGCAGGTACTCGCTTGCCTCTGGCTCTCTCACCTTTGAAAGGTGCATAATGAATGAATAGAAGGACTGAAGGCACAGGAAGGACAGTCATTCTGCATCTTTTTCCCCTAGAATGAGTTCTTATTTACTTTAACGAGCAGATGTGAACAATTCAGATCTTATTCTTCCAGTATTAAAATCAAATTAAAACGTTCTTAATTTAGAGGGATGTTCTAAAGGCAACATTAAAAACTTTTTTTCAAGCTCTGCTAAGCTTTTGTTTGATTTCCCATCGTGCTGTGGGAGGCCAGTGAAGAGAACAGACTTTCCAGTTGCATCCTATTTGTGGGGCCTTGCGCACGAGGAGCTACAAAGACGCGCAGGATAATAATGTGACTCAAACATCTTTATGCTTTCCTCAACTCTTTAAAATACATCTTGAGAAGAGATAAAGGAAGATATGAGCATATCTGAAAAGGGGCTGCAACTCATTCTGCGTGACGGATTATTTATAAAGTGCACCTAGGGAGCGGAGAGGTCTGTCAGGGCTTCTCTTTGTGGTAGTGTATCACTGCCTGGGGAACATGGGCTCAATTGTCTTGGCAAAATAAAGTGATATCTAAATTGCAAACGCACTATGAGAAAAATGTTCATCAGGAAAGGAAGTAAAATTTCATAATGCACATAAAGTTTGCCTGCTACAGCTCTGGAGTATTTAAAATGTCATCTGCCGTGCTGTGTGGAATTTACTGGGCTGACAGAGGAATTGTGTGAAACGACCCTGAAATATTGTAACCAAGCAGGCCAGATAGATGGCTAGAACTCCCTGGCTTGTAGCTTTTGTTTAAGGGTCAGCTGACATGTCCCTTTTGCTGAGCTAGAAACTAAGTGAGTGGTCCCAACACTATGCCTGTTCTTGCATAAGTCTGCTTTACTGCTCCCACTGTCACATGGATTTTGGCAGTCTTGGTCCCACAGGGCCAGAAGGCAAAAGCTTGTGCATGCATGAGCAGTCATGGTCAGCCACAGACTCCTCACGCTTACCAGCGTCACAGCCTGGCCCTACCTGGCCAAGGTTATCTCTGCCTCTAGACTTTGAGAAAGGATCGAGAAGGACATTCCCAAATGTCTTTTGACAATATGTGATACAATGAAAAACTTCACTGCTAGAAGTTACTTGTTATGGAAAATCGAACAATGTCTGAAGCACTTTTGGCTCAAGGAGGCAGCTGAGGGTTGTCACTGGTTGCCAGAAGGTGCTGTCAAATGCACACAAAGCCACGAGCTTGTTTACATGTAAAATTAGAGCCTAGCAAAGGAGGGAATGACCACATCTGATGAGTGTAGATAAACTTGCCCTGGGGAAAAGTATCATCTTCTGTTGCTTAAAAGTGAGCAGAGCATCTGGTGGTGATCTACCACACCTCCATATAGCTCAGTTAGTTGACAGGAGCAATGAGGGAAAGTATGGATATTATTCCAGTGTGGTATGTAACAGTCAGAGGACTGAGCTGGAGACTTCAGAAGCTCTTTTCATATAGGCTGAGGCAGTTTTATATCTCTTGCTGTGTGTGAGGAGGGATGAGTAAGATGTGGAGAGGGATGAGGTGAGTCAGTGGAGAGCTGGAGAAGAGAGATTTGAACATGGCAGTGAATGGTGTAGCCCCCAGCCTGAAATGGCGGTTGGCACAAGCAGATGAGCACATGGGACAGGTATAAGTGATGGTGGGATTGGCACCGCTGCAAGTGTGGGTCTGGAGCTCGGTGCTCCCCAGTTTCAAGTACCCCAGCCCTTAAAGAGCCTCTGGCCTGGCTAGGTAGGCACTCAGGACAGGCAGTTATTTACAGCTTTGCTCCTGTGTCTGCTGTCTCCTTGTGGCACTGCCAGCCCTGCCTGTCCCTACCTACTCCCCCTGGGCTCCTTGCTCCCTGCCCTACTCCAGGACTCCATGTCAGCACCCCAGAGCCCTCAGCCCAGTGATGGTGCAGCAGGGTTCCCAGGGATCATTCTCCAGCTCCCCACAGCCCTCCCCTGCTGTGAGCCACACCAAGCCGTTTCTTCTGCAGGCTGATGGTAATGAATTCCTCTCTGAGATTTAATATTCAGCAAAATAAATAGCTCTTTTGAAAATGATCTTGCTTCCTGTTAAAACAACTTTCATATGAAATGTCAGTATAAATTCTGAATTACAATGCTTGTTATCAATTACCTCCATAGCTACCTGGGAATGCAATTACATGATAGACCTGTGTTAATTTAAAGTGCTTTCATCAAACTCTTTAGGAAAAGATACTAATGTAGGCTTTATTTACCGCCCCCCCCCCCGCTTCTGTTTACCCAAATAGCTTAATCAAGCTGAGCAAGATTCCTTTGGTTCCCAAAGCCAATTTCTCTATTCCCTTTTCTGTATCAGACATTAGGTTGTCATGTTATTATTTTATAATAATTCACTCTAGCAAGGACTAAATAGCAAATCTGGATAACAGAGTTTATCATCACCTTCCACACAGCAGCTGGGCCCTTGTGACTCAATTTCAGATATAGATAGGTCTCTAAAGTTTCCTCATCAAGAAGAGGCTCAAAGAGAAGCCATCTGTCCAGGAAAGCCAGGAGGAAACTACCTTTGCAGCATGAGGATGTGTTCTCTCCATGCTGCAGTGCAGCACATGGGGAAGTGGAAGCTTCTTGCAATTGCAGTTTTATTTGTATTTAAACAAAAGTGGTTTTCTTAGATTTTGCTGCAGATTAAAACTTCCAGACTTTTCTGGTCTTGAGTAGAATAGTGGCTCAACTGAGGTAAATGGAGAAACTTCTTGTTAACTCTACAGACAGGATCAGATGTCTCACTCCCTTGAAATAATGCAATATACGATTTTAATACTTTTAAAATGCACAAGATATTATCATAGAATCATAGAATGGTCTGGGTTGGAAGGGACCCCAAGGATCATAGAGCTCCAACCCCCCTGCCACAGGCAGGGCCACCAACCTCCAGGCCTGGATCTACACAAGGTTGCCCAGGGCCCCATCCAACCTGGCCTTGTACACTTCCAGGGACGGGGCATCCATTACTTCTCTGGGCAGCCTGTTCCAGCACCTCACCACTCTCTCTGTAAAAAACTTCCCCCTAATATCTAATCTAAACCTTCCTTCCTTAACTACCAGGGGTTTCAATACACAACTGATAAATAGAGCTTTCAAAAAATAACAGCTCAATAATTACGTTGGTGGTGGTTGAAATTTTGCCTGCTCTGCTTTCTATTTGAATCCTCTTTAGCTATTTACTCACTGTCTTTAAATCTGTATAGTCCGAGACCAATATTTATTATTAAATGACCAAAATAAAAAAAAAAAATCACAGATTTACTTTGATTTAGACAATCATATTTGCTACTTTTCTAAAGAGAAATGTTAATTGTGACGAAATTTTCTTATATCTTTTGAGTGGGAACAAGTCGAAAAAACTCAGCATTCAACTTCAGTTGAAAACCTGATAAGTATTATTACTATTATTTAATACCTATGGACATTTAGCACTGATTAGCTGCTTATTCTGTGTCAGTCAATTCTGTATCAGATAACAGAATATCAGTTCCATATTATTTATTTCCCAAGTAGTCATGCCTGAGGAGATTCTCAGAAAATGTCTATCAGTCTCCAGACTAAAATGCAGTGACAAAATGCATGTGGGGTTTTCTTATTATCTATGATTGTCAAGACAACATTAGCAATTTTTATAACTTAAGGAACTTGTCTCTGTGGATGTTTCTGTTTCCCCACAATTGTATTCTAATTCAAAATCGAAAGTGTTGCTTCTTATTCTGTAATTGAATTAAAAAGCTTGTTAATAATGTATTGTGGAAACTGCTAGCGCAATTATTATTGAAAACCAAATTATGTTTCTTTTAAATACAAAGAAACAATTACAGTAGTAAATAAGAATATTCTGGAAGACAGTAATGGATAGCTCATACAAAGCAGAACACTTATTAAATAAGAGGCAGCTGAAATTCAAAATTGATAAATATGAAGTCATGCACATGGGAAAAACAATCCAAACTTTGCATATGGAAAGATGGGCTCTGAGCTCCCATCATCACCCAGGAGTGAAATCTTGGGGTTATGACTCATATTTCTGTGCAAACATGAACTCACGGCTTGGTAATAGTCAAAAAGCAATTCAAATTTTTGGAAATATGAGAAAAAGAACAGAGACTAAAACTGAGAGCATTTTTATTGTGACTCAGTATAAATCCATGGATCACTTGTTGCTTAAATATTGGGTCTCTCTTACCCAAAAGAAGAGAGCAGAAATATAAAGAGCTTAGGGGAGGACATCAAGGATGATCAAGTATCTCTAATGGCTTCCAAGTCATAAATGACTCATTAAAGTGAGTTTCTTCTGGGAAAGAGATGAGTTTGGGAAAAGGAGTTGTAGCAAAGGTCTACAAAGCATGGAAGAGTGTGCTGAGGGAGAAAAGAATCTGTTGTTCATTATCTTTTTCTGACTGGGAGCCAAAGCCTGTGATCTGGTGGTCACAGGAGCCATAATCAATCAAGACAAACACCACAAGTTTCTTCTTCACATAGAAGGCAGAAGAACTGTGTTGACACTGATGACATTGTGTGTCCCAGGGGACACTGGACAAGTTCATGAAAGGGAAATCTTTGGAGACTTACTTCAATTGTAGAATCCCCAGCTAGCTCAGCACCCTTCTGAGCAAAAAATGATTGGGTGGGAAAAACTGGATATACTTAGTCTGCTCTTATATTCTCCTTCAAGCACTCTCATAGAGCACTTGTGGGGAAAAAAAACACAGTGAAACAGTGGGCTAGATGAACCTATGGTCTTACCTAATCCTACCACTTCTATAGTCCTGGGTTAAGGAGCTTTGCTTAAAATGCATTGCAGTTGAATTCTAAGTTTTTGGTTTGGTATACTGTATTTCAAAATCTTCAGCCCTCCAGAGTACCTCCTCTAAACCCCAATGCCTTGAATATTACATTGGGTGATCAAAGCCAAAGGGGAGAAATGCACAAAAGATCAGTACATAAGCATTTGAAGTTTTCTTAAGTACCTGACGGCCGTGTAATGTTTGACCCCTCCCATTTTCCATCAGCATGAGATGAAGTATTTACTGTTCAGTGTACAAAACCAAGAATACTGAAAATTAAAGTTTACTTTTTTATGTCTGTCTTTATATTTAAAAGATCCTTTTCCAATGTGTCAACTCAAAGCAAAGCAATGAACCTCAAATCCAGAGAAGGAATTGCAGACATTAACTGTTGTAGACTGATATACAGGCATACTTTCATATGCTGTTGTAGCTTTGCCTGTCTTTTTAATGCCCTAATAATATTCTAGTCTCCCAGCACAACACACTTGCTCTGTGGCTGAGATGATTGCTCTTTGCACCAAGCACCTTGAAGAGCTGTGTGAGAGCATGAGGTTCCTGGCTCTGGGTGCCCTGCTCAGAGCAGGCACTAGCACTGTCTGCAAAATCTTAACCTCTAAGACTGCCTCCAGTCCACCTTTCGTTTGGCAAAGTAGAGTAGCAATCAGGCTTCTTTTTATGGAAGCTTATTGCTGTGTAGGAAAATCCTCACAAAGCAGATGACTGATCCTTTCTCAGTACAGAGAGGCAAAATAAAAATAACCCATTTTCTTTTTTTTTAGAATCTCCCTTAAATAGTAACTTTTGATGCAAGTTCTTTATGAACCAGGATCTGCTTCTTTGGTGTGTTGGTCTGTTTTTCAGAGGCACTTTTTGGCTGGAGGAGTTTATTGCGGTTCCTTTGTGGTCCTGGCTGGGGCTGTGGTGGTTTACTTAACCTGTTTGGGAGGGGTTTTTTTTTGAGAAATCAGCAGAAATATGGAAAATACAGGAACTCAACGTGAATTATAGGCTAGGTAGGTAAGGTAATTCCTCTTACAAGGAATGCTTTCTGAATTATCCCATAGAGTAACTTGATTGTTTACAGTGTAATACTGGTTTAAGCTGCAGTTGATACAGAAGTGGATTCAGGGTTTGCATATTCAGCCATGTTAGATCCTCTGAACCTTTTCATTTCTTTAGTTTGAGTATTCATTTAAGAGGTTCTGGCTTTTCCTTTAAGCATTAACATTTAACCAAGGATCCTTGGCCTGCCCAGCAGTGACTCCAGCTCAGTTTGAGAGTTACCACTTTTAAGCCTTTTTCAGGCAGCAAAACAATCCAACAACGGCATGTTCCTTGTCAAACAATAACCAGCTTGGCATAACTGTCTAGAAGCTAGGATTTGAAATTAGTTACCTGAGAAATTCTTTCATACCAGAAGATCTGCTCTGGTGCATTAAATATGTGCTTTGTGACCATTTGACACATTTACGTCTGCAGGGTCATGTATTTGTGTAGTTGAAATGTTGATCACATATTTGGCACTTGAATCTTTGGCACATTTGGAGTTATTGTACTGAGGGCATTATTTTTGTGTATTACTCCATTTTGTACTGGTGTCTACAGTAGCTGCCTTACAAATAATCACGCATATCTTTCTGTGGCCTGTTAAGCTCAAGTTCAGGTGCTTTGTGGAAAATGTGCACCAAAATACCAGTTTGTAATTCTGTGTGGACTCAGTTGACACAGGCCAGGTGGGAAATACATCTGCACTAGCTCTGTTTCTGTGGAGGTGGCAAAAAGAGGTACCAACACATGTGCTCTAGGAGTTGGTACTGTGGCACCCAGAAGTATCAATATATCTGGTTCTGGGAGTATGATGTGATTTTTCCAATGATGTGATATTTCCTACTATTTGCTATGAGAAGTAGTATGCAATACGTATGTAGGAGCCTGGGTGGCTTGGGGAGGAAGCCGAAGCAAAGACAAGCCAGGAATCGTTACCCAAAGAATCTGTGGCTGCCCTCTCCCTGGCAGTGTTCAAGGCCAGGTTGGATGGGGCTTTGGGCAATGTGGTCTGGTAGAGGATGTCCCTGCCCATGTCAGGGAGGTTGGAACTAGATGGTCTTTGAAGACTCTTCCAACCTGAACCATTCTGTGACTGTATGATTGTATGAATTTGTGTTTTGAACCAAGGTTCGCTGGTACAAAGTGAAGGAGTACTGAATCAAAGTTGCTGTGTGGTAGCTGTGCCCAGCATATTTCATATCCCCTTTAAGGAAGGGTAGAATTGCTTTTCCTCCTCCATTATGGGGGAACAAAATCCTATTAGCAGAGTACTCTGATAACTATATTAAAGGGTAATCTCGATTTCTATTGTTCATCACCCCTGAGAAACACTATGGACTTATATGGCAGCTACATAAGAAATACTGAAAATTCTTCATTTATAACCCTTTCCAATTTAGGATGGAGGTATACATGGTGCAGCAAATTGGGTGACTCACAGAGGGAAATGATTATTTTTCACCACCTGACATGATTTCTTATTTATCCCAAGCAATGAACATTGCAGGAAGTAACCAGCATTCATTTCACATCTCTGTGTGTACCTCTTTGTAATCTCCCAGAGCAGAAAGAACATATGACATTAAAAAACAAAAAGGAATAAAAGATAATCTTCTCAAGGATGGATATAGCAGTCTTTGAGAACTGATTTATCAAAATACAATGGCTTGAGCTGAAACTTAAAAGGCAAAACAAATAGTGATTGAGAAATTTGTATGTATTTGGCTCAAGCAATCTGAGATCTGACTATGGTCCAGCTTGTCCATGGCTCTCCATTGCTATATTAACAAGATCTAACCTCTGTATGCCTTTGTTTGTGATATATGCAATGATAATATTTCTTCTATACAAGCTCTTTTGGATAGTGCCAGGGGTTGTATCTGGCCAAGTATACCTACAGTTTGGTGCCTCTGAATGTTATAATTAGAATAATGTTCCTGGTGCCAGAAGGAAAACCATTCACTAGGAATGAGAATAATAATTCTAACAGCACATTACTATACAAGACAATGTTTCTTAAACCTTAGGAAAAACTCCTAGGTACACCTTAAGAGGCTTGTTCTAATGAAGAATCACTTGGCAGCCTTGGTTCCTTTAATGGACCTTACCAAGTACAGCAAGCCTCACCATCTGCTGCGCCCTCTAATTACCAGAGAGAAAAGGACACTTTTCCCTGCTGCACCACACAAAGAAATATAATTGAAATATGTATGTTACTCACTCAACGTAACATACATCTGTTGTGTTCTGCCATGTTTTAGACACAAATCTGGGTGGAGGTGCAAATAGCCTTGCCTGGGTGCTGTACATCCTTTTTGCTGTACTGGCACACATAATCTTTCTATGGGTAAATCTACAATTTCTTTTCCCTTTTCTTTCTCTACTTAAGTAATTTTGCTGGTGATCTACACCTATGCTTACCTGTGAAGTAATAGGAGTGGGCTGAGTTGTTTTTTTGCAGACTAAAGGTTACTTCAGAAAAAAACAAGTCAACTCCGGAAAATGTTTGGCCTTCTTTCAAGATATGGTGTCCAGAGAGAGAGATAAAACAAGTGAGAGGCAAAAGAAATCACAGACCTTTGTAGAGAATTTCCCCTTTCTCTGACCTCCGTGTGACTATGGAAGGAAGGAAACCCCCTTGTATTCCCATAACCCAAGGAAAAGTGGGAAGAGGTTTGGTCCTGTTCTGTGTCTCTTTCCTGTGTGTGCAGGGAGGGCATCAAGTCAGGGATAAAAAAAAGCAACAGCACAGGGAAGGACACTGCAATACCTGACCTGTCTCTGAGAAACAGCTGGGAGTAGCTGTGGAAAGAATGCTTTTTTTTCTTCTTTTTCTCTTCACCAGAGGCTTTGTAGAGAAAAAAGATACGGGCCCAGATGCACAGATCCACATGACTACACAGAAACAGCTGAAAAGCTTTCTGGAGGCAGAGAGATTAGCCAGTGAAAGATTTGGTGACTGCTCCTTCTGCATCATTCAGCAACCTCAGCATGGTACTGGTGACACCATCAGGTGTGGCTGGTGGAAACGTGTGGCCATGCTCCAGCTTCCCAACCCTGATCTCTCTATGGAGAGAGGTTCCTCAGCTATTTCCTAAGTCTATTCCCCCAGCAGGTAAGGATGTGATTGCCAAGTATGTGAATCTCTTGGCTCTGCATGCTGTTGTTGAGCCAGACCAAACATGGATACAGTGCTGTTCCATAAGATTTGTGCACATTTCTCATGTTTTGTTGCCCTAGAAGGCTACCTATTTTGCCAAAGTGCCCCAGAAATACAGCTTAATTTCTGACCTTCTTTTAATAATCCATGGGGTTTGTCATAAAAAGCTCACACAATTATAAGGAAAAAATCCCTCTCATGATTTCTTTTTGCTTTATGACAGAGATCAGGCTGTTCCATGATGAAAGGGAGTTGGGAGCTGAGGGTAACAGCAAGGAGTCAGCACCATCACTCAGAAGGGATGCCATCACATGCAACCCAGACTAGAAATGCAGAGCAGGTCTGGAGGTAGTCACCAGGTTCACTTGAGATCCACTAATCACCAGGTGGGTCTCTAAGCAATGCAACGGGTCCAGAGAGAAGTTGGTGGATCAGATTAGCTAATACCTGGCCAGACTGCAATGAAACTTAAGCAGAGACCACATGTGAGGATTTGTGCTTAACTGTAGTTTGGGAATGACAGTAGGGAAGGCCCCAAGGGGCCTCTCCCAGCACTTTTACCACACCAGCCTGCTACAAGGATGTGCAGCTGCACCATATCAAAGCTGATCTTGACCTGAGGCAGCAAAACCCCCAGGGTCAGGGTCCTTACTCTTGGAGAAGTAAACATGGATCTTTCCTGTTACTTTTCTGTTGAGTCAAGCTGATGGAGATGCAGCAGGAACCAAAGAAGGATTCTTGTGAAGCTGTAAGAAAAGTGCATTGTTTTTCATTGGAAAGGAAAACGTGAGTGGACCTTAAATACAGCATGAATGTGCCTCTGAATTTCCTCTAAATCAACTCTTACTAATACTCGAGAAGAAACTGTTCTATGTTTGTTGCTAAGTATTTTTTCATTGATAAGGACTTATTGCTTCAAGTGTGTTCCCACATGAAAATCGAATTGCATTTGAATTAAAAACTTTTTAAAAATAGATTCCACCTTTTGAACCTGGATTTTTAAAGGTTTGTTGATTTCCATCCTGAGGATGACTGGTATCAAGAACAGTAGCCTCTGGGCAAACAAGACCAGATGTTTTAGAAGCATTCAGTCATGATTAAAAGATCTTTGAAGTCTTATGATGAAAAGTCAAACATAAGCCATTTCAGCAAATGCATATTACTGTAGCTAAGATGTGCTTTTGGACCAAATGAATTTTTGAACTCAGCAAACTTTAGGAACCTTCCTAATACTCTGATTGTTCCTTTGGCCTCTTGCTTTCCACAGTAAAGGCAGGAGGCCTTCTTCATGTACAAATTCCTTTCAAATGCTGAGAAATTACCAGTCTTTAATTCCCGTCAGTTAAAGAACTTACATTATTGAGTTATTACTATTTGTCTTCATGCCAGTTTCTGAAAAGCTAGCTATTGCCAAAGATGCTGTGTTGCAAAATCTTACTTCCAGTGACATCTTATCAGGCTTAGTTGTTTGCATTCTGGTAATGAATTAGGTCTCCACAGACTCAAAAAACTCCAAATATTAATCGATACTATAAATTTTCAGAAATAGCACGTGGTTCTAAACTGGAAGAAGTTTTAGATTCAATATTAGGGAAAAAAATCTTTACTGGGAAGGTGGTGAGGCCCTAGCACAGGTTGCTCAGAGGAGCTGTGGATGTCCTGGCCATGTTCAAGGCCAGGTTGAATGGGGCTTTGTACAACCTGATCTAGTGGAGGGTGTCCCTGCCCGTGGCAGAGGGGTTGGAAATAGGTGGTCTTTGAGGTCCCTTCCAGCCCAAACCATTCTGTGATTCTATGATAGGTGAAAAAGAAACTGATTTCCACACCAGTAACCTCTGGGCTTTGGGACTGTTACTTGTAGCACTGTGGATAGATGAGTAACTTGCAAGTCAGTGTCATGGTAAAAAAAAAAGTTGCATTTTTAAAAGAAGCTCCATTGGGAAAGTGTGATATTTCTCTTGGTTTGTTGTTTACATGTTTATTTTTAGAAAGGAAACAAATAGATCTGAAATATTTGTGTGTTAACCTGGATGATTTTGTTTACTAAAACCTCTGTTTTGGGGTCATCTAGCTTTCCAAATTTCCTTTTTTTTTCCTCTTAATTGCATTTGGGTAAGCATTTAACATCATAGGATTGGGTTATTTTGCTCTCTGAAACAAAAAAAGCAGGAAGAATACTATTATTGCACATAGTAACCAAATAGAAAATGCCAGGGCTTGCTGGACTTAACACAAATATGAGACAGAAAGATAACAAAAAATACTCTAAAGTTGCCTTGCTAGGAAAAGGAATTACTTAGCAAATCCCAACGAGAAGACAAAACTATGATTGAATATTGGGAAAACTGGAGTATTTAAGTGCCTTTTTTTCTTCAGTTTCACTAACTGGGATAAATGTGGCCAGATGGCTAACACAATGAACATCGATGACAGATGGGTAAGTGCTCTAACTAGCGTCAGAAAAAACAGGTTAGAGATGCTTGTGAATTGGCAGGGCCTGATGAAACTCACCCTGGAATACTTAACGAGGTAGCTCAGGCTCTCCCTGTTGCTTCAAGATGTCTTGGAGAGTGAATGAGGTTCCAGGAGATGGGAAGGGACAACAATAATCGAAAAAGAGAAAGAAAATTTAAAGTGAAAAGAGGAAAGAAACTGAGAAGTAAGAGGGGAGAAGAAGGACCCAGAGAATCACTTAGCAGTCAACTTATTTTCTGAACCCAGAGAAATACAAATAAGAGACTCATTTAGCAAGAACACCAAGCATCACTTGAAAAGAATAAATCATAGCAAACCAGACTAGTTATCTCACATGACACTATGGAATAGAGAATCGTAGAATCATGGAATAATTTGGGTTGGAAGGGACCCTTAAATATCACCTAGTCCAACCCCCTTGCAATAAGCAAGGAATTCTTCAACTAGATCAGATTGCTCAGAGCTCTGTCCAGCCTGGTCTTGAATGTTTCCAGGGATGGGACATCTACCACCTCTCTGGGCAACCTGTGCTGCTATCTTACCGTAAAGTATTTCTTCCTTATATCTAGTCTAAATCTGCTCCCTTTTAGTTTAAAACTATTACCCCTTCTCCTATTGCAACCGGGCCTACTAAAATGTTTGTCCCTATCTTTCTTATAGGCCCCTGTTAAGCACTGAAAGGCTGCAATAAGATCTCCCTGGAGACTTCTCCAGGCTGAACAACCTCAAATGTCTCAGCCTGTCCTCACCGGAGAGATGTTTAGCTCTCTGAACATTTTTTTGGCCCTCCTCTGAACCCTCTCCAACAGGTCCACGTTTCCTATGCTGATGACTCCAGAGCTGGACACAGTACTCCTTGTAGCAAAGGTCTATGAAGCATGAAAGAGTATGGAGAGGGCAGAGAAGAATCTGCTGTTCGTTATTTCTTCCTACCTGGGAACAGGAGCCTGTGACCTGGTGGTGGTAGGAGCCATAAGCAAGACAAACACCACAAGAACAGAGTGACAGTTATAAATAATGTGTCTTTAATAAAGCTTTTGATATTGTCTCAGACGGGAGTCTCAAAACAGCTAAGAAACACAGCCTAGAGGTATCTACTGCAAAGCAGCTATGTGGCTGATTGGGGAAAAAAACCAACAACAGTCACAGTAGTTACCAGCAGTTTATGATCAAATTGAAAGAATTGATCTCGTGGGGTTCTCCAGGGGTCTGTCCTGGGCCTGGGAATATATGCAATATTTTAATCTGTGGTCTGAGCAGTGGGATAGGGAATACTCATATTAACTGTGGAGGTAATGAGGGGAGGATGAAAGCACTTTAAATGGCAGGGGTGTAATTAACAACAGATTTCAACATCTGAAATGTGGTTAGGAGACAAGGGGCTGGAAGAGTCTGGATTTAATCCACCCTTCTCCCCCAAACTGTAGTAATGTCTGCTACATTGCTTATCTTTTACAGAAGTTTGGCTAATTGCTCCCAAAAGTCTCTGGTGAGGAAGAATCTGTAATCTCTCCAAATAATCAAATTCAATGTTTCACTACGCTTTGCTGTTAACGTTTTTTCCTGTGCCTCACGTAAGACTTTGATGTAGCTGAACCCGATTGCTTCTTGATTTATCTAGACGTTAGGGCATTTTCTGTGTGTGCAGAAATCTTTCAGGTGTTAGAAGATGGTGCAGAACTGCTACAGAGCCAGTTTGTTTTGTATTTTGTGTAGTTGATTATTTCTTTTTAAGTGCACTATGTTGTACTTCCTCCCATCAGATGTCATCCTGTTTTCTTCACAGCCTATGTCACCAGGTTGTCAATATAAATTCCAATTATTTTGGTTTTCATTGGTTTTGGTTTTCTGACATTGTAGGACAGTCCTTTCCCCTTATGTCATGTAACACTGTAAAAACTTATATAACAATATAAAAGAAAGCTGGTGAGGGACTTTTTGGAAGTGCATGTAGTGATAGGATGAGGTTTAAATAGTTTTAAATTGGAAGGGGGTAGATTTATATTGGATAGTAGGAAGAAATTCTTACTATGAGAGTGGTGAGGCCCTGGCCCAGGCTGCCCAGGGAAGTGGTGGCTGCCCCCTCCCTGTAAGTGTCCAAGGCTGGATTGGATGGGGCCTTGAGCAGCCTGGTCTAGTGAGAGATGTCGCTGCCCATGGCAGGGGGGATTGGAATTGATGAGGCTCCCTTCCAGTCCAAACCATTCTATGATTCTATTATATGAGTCATACCTTAAAGGTCTTTTCCAACCTAGTCATTCTGTGATTCTGTGATATATAGCCCAAATGCTTTAACTTTTAGCAATGCTTTAACTCAGATGTTGTCACCTAAGATGGGGTGATGCACTTCAGGCAAGGCCTAGGCAAGGGGCAGAGAATTTAGCTGGGAGTAATGAGAGGGGTAAGAGGCCTAGAATTTTTTTTTTTTGAATGGTTAATAGAACTGAATTGTTAAACAGGGAGAGCAGCAGAATTAGGGGAAAGCATCTTCAACCTTGTAGAAGGCTGTGCAAATGACAACGTAAGAGGCTACTTGCTTGCTCTACTGGGAATAGGTCAGAAGTAATGACCTCTAACTGCAATAAGGAATGAAGACTGAGCGTAGACGTTGGGAAATTCTGTGTGTTAGAATATACTGCCAAGCACAGGCATAGAATTGCTGAGGGAGGCTGTGAAATCTCTATTAACAGTGGCACTTAAGTACAGCGAGACTAATAGCTGCTGAGGATAGTTTAAAGAAGATCCTTTCTTGGGGAGGGATATAATCTGTAATCCTGAGAGCTCAAAATAAAACTGTTAACAAAATGTCTAAGCATTTTAGAATTTTTTTCCCTACCATATGTCTTTCTGATTTTGATCCTAATTGATTTTATTAATGCTCGGAAAAAACCCACACAGATCTAGCCAAGACATAAATCTATGCTACCTCCATGATAAAGACATCAATATGCTACAAAAGATTATTGTTCGAAAATCTTCTGTGTGGTGGCATGGAAAGTGATGTGATTCTAGATATCAGCGTGGCTTTTGTCCCACAGTGCAGCCTGTGTAGCAGAGATTCCCTCTCAGATGAACATGAAAACTTTAGCTATCTTTGTTTTGGAAGAGTAAGTGTGGCTTTCATAAGATCACTGTCTTTTATACCATACCTGTTCTACCATGGCAGTCAGTAGGACACACTTTTTTATCAATGAAGGTCTTTGAAAGAACTATAAATTAATTGAACGAGTGCTTTAATACTGACACCAGCTAAGAGCATAATATTAGCTCAAATAGCACACCCACTCACACACAGGCTCTTTAAGCATAGTTCCTATAGTATAAGTAGTGTCTCACAATTCAAATATTTTTGGTAGCTATTTTTGCATTAAGAATAAAACAAACATTTGGAGAGTTGTAATGTAGTATTATCAGAGTTAAAAGTAAGTCTCAATATGATGAGAAACAGCTGCTCTTCCTGAATACAAATAAGAGACATCTTTCATAGAATCATACAATCGCAGAGCGGTTTGGGTTGGAAGGGACCCCAGAGCCCATCTAGTTCCAACCCCCCTGCCATGAGCAGGGACACTCTCCACTAGACCAGGCTGCCCAAAGCCCATCCAACCTGACCTTGCACATGGCCAGGGAGTGGGAAGCCACAGCTTCTCTGGGCAGCCTGTGCCAGGGCCTCACCACCCTCACAATGAAGAATTTCTTCCGAATAGCTAATCTAAATCTACCTTCGTCATCTAAAATCTATCGCCCCTTGTCCTGTCACTACCTGCCCTTGTAAGCACATTTATGTTCCTATGGGTGAAGCATCCTCATAGTACCTGAGCACACCTCAATGGGCACATCACTCCTGTCTTAATATGACCAGCATAGTTTCTCATTGTAAACAGTAGATTTAGAAAAACGTGATGAAATCTAAGTTGACAGCAAAAACATCCAGTACCACAGGGAAATGGTATTACACAGCTTTTGCATTTCCTTGCACTCCTTCTTTTCACAACATGCTGTTTGTTTGCGCAGAATAACTGTCTTGTCAAAATAAGATTTCAAAGCTCTTACAGATGATGAGTAAACCTCATCTACAGCAGTTGAATTTTCCATCCTCTTTTGGTTTACTTGAACAAATACACAAAGAATACAAGGCAGCAAGTATTAAATAGATCTTTGTCCTTTAAAAGTACAGTTCTAGAGGAGGAGATCGGACTCTGAAAATGATGTTTGGCTCCTTTCCCCCCTGTTTTCCTAGTTAGAAAAAGAACTATAAAGCTAATTTATCCAAGTGATTATGCAAGCTTCCTTGTGTGCATGTGCTGAAGTATCTTTTAAATTGTTCATTCAGAGTGCAAATCTTACTTGCCTCACTGACACCTGATTTGTGTTGCACAGGTAAAGTGATCTGCATGGTAAACACTGAGCCTTGTCTCTAGCTTTTACTAAACTAAAACCTTGATTTCGGATACCCTGTCACTAATATGTAAGGTGTATGAGGTAATGTGTCTATGGAACGTATCTCTCCCTTTACCAAATCTTACAGGGTGATCAGCGAGCTAAATACTGATCTGCACAAGGGCAGTCTGTTGGCTAAAGAACCAGGTAGAGCACAGTCCTTACTTGGTTGTTTGTTTTTCTAACGCACAGCATGAATTGTAACAATAGAATGTGCAGCTTGAGTTTGCCAGATTGAACTCCACAAGTTTCTTGTTCCTCTCTTCATGCTATCATTCTGTTCTCAAAATGCCTTCAGGAATAAATTCTTATCTGTAATATAATATATATAACATAATATATATAATATATAAATAATATTCAGATATTCTTAACCTTCAGAGTTTCCTTAACTGTAAATTAGTGAATTTAAAAGAAACCGATAGTGATTTAATCTATCAGATTGTTCTACACTAGTTTTGTTGTTAGAACTTGTTTCATAAATATTATTAAAATCAATATTGTGTAAGCTTATTTCATAAATATTATTAAAATACAAAAGAGTATTATTTTGTGTCCAGTTCTGGGCTTTGTGTCCAGTTCTGGGATCCTTGGTTTAAAAAGGACAGGGATCTCCTGGAGAGAGTCCAACGAAGGGCTACGAAGATGATTAGGGGCCTGGAGCATCTCCCCTATGAGGATAGGCTGAGTAGGTTGGGACTCTTCAGCCTTGAGAAGAGAAGACTAAGGGGGGACCTAATTAAAGTCTATAATTATCTTAAGCAGGGGATGCAGGGGGAATCAGCCAGCCCCTTTTCAGTGGTCTGTGGGGATAGGACAAGGGGCAATGGCTGCAAGTTGGAGCACAGGAAGTTCCGCACCAACATGCTGAAGAACTTTTTCCCAGTGAGGGTGACAGAGCCCTGGGACAGGCTGCCCAGGGGGGTGGTGGAGTCTCCTTCTCTGGAGATATTCAAGACCCGTCTGGACAACTATCTGAGTGATATGTCCTAGGGAGCCTGCTTTGGCAGGGGGGTTGGACCCGATGATCTCTTGAGGTCCCTTCCAACCCCTACGATTCTATGATTATACAGCAATATAATTGTTTGGTTTGTTGTGTGTGTTTGTGTTGTGGCCTTCCCCCCCCTTGTTACCAGATTAGCTTTTGTTTGCAAAAAAGGTTTTAGGGAATTTTAGAAATGTAGCTGTAGGTCTCAGTTACAGCCAAGTCTTCCTATCAGTGTGGGGGGAGATGTTTGTAGTTCTCATTAGGGTTGTTATAAGGAACAAAATCTCTAAGTTCCAGCTAGAATACTTGTAAGTATTTGCAGCAACGTAAATGAATAAGCAGTTGAGTGGCTGATAGAAAGAAATCATTACAGTTCAAGTTTCAAATGAGCCCACCTGTCAGGGGAGCTCTGCAGGAAATTGCCCTCAATTTTCATATAGGACTTTGGCAAAAGAGTAGGAGGTGACTCATGAGAAAAGTCTTTTCTGAGTCTGCTATCTCATTTCGTGTCAGGGGTAAGAAGTAAGTAAAGCCTTGTGAAGAATTATGCAGAGAATTAGAAGTGAAAGATGAGAAACTTGAATTTCTTTTCAATGATGAGAAAAACTCCTTGGAATAATTTTAAAAGGAGCTCAACATGAGCTAAAAAGCAGGTAAAAGTCCTGGTTTCAACGATGCTATCTAAATATACTAAAGAAAAAAATGTGTGAGCAATTGAAAAATATATAGCCAGCTTACTGAAGTAAATTTTGAACCAAAATTTTTTCAGTAGAGGCAGAAAAGAAGATCCAATTTTTCAAAATGGATCTGAGAAAATGATCACCAGAAAGATACTATTATTTCATGTATTGGGAAAGATACAAAATCCAGGGTGGTTACAAATTTCAAGTTCCCTTTAGCACGGTTTGTTTTTCTCAGCTGATGCACTGTTGGATTCATGCACCTAAAAGTGAGGGGGTTTTCAGTTTCATCCCTCTTTTCTGCTTTTAAAGAAAGATTTATTTTTTTACTTTTGTTCTATTATTGAACTGTACAATATATTCAGATGGTATATGCTTAGCAGCACATGGATATATTCTAGCGGTTATGTTTATAAACAGATGCAAGTGTCTGGCAGGATGGTTCATTATTTGGGGGCTCAGATGTTATTAATTAACACTAGGAATGTTGTGAAATAAGCTTGAAATCA